>NW_019775481.1:36001-194691 GCF_001039355.2 Lingula anatina | reverse complement strand
GAAACCACAGGTGGGTATGATATTTTTTCTTGAGTACAGGTATTCAAAATGCATACTATTAATTTAAAATGCTTGTCTGGGATCAGTCTTGCAATATTTTAAAAATAGAATATAAGATGTGAAGTACCTGTAATATGCATTAATGAACCAGAGGCATCCTCTTTGGGGATTAAGATAATAAGATGTGTATTATAATGTCTCTTCCAGGGAGTGAGAGTTCTGTTCATGCAGTCAGATGGAGGCTTGACACCTGTTGGGAAGTAGGTCACTAAACACTCCATCTTCAATTAAATTGGAATCGGTTTCACAACAGAATTTTTGTTTTCAAATCTAAGCTATCAGTTGCTGCTTCATTTAAGGATAAATATTTAAGTTAATCTATTCTTAATGTGTCTTGTTGAAGTGACATACAAAGTATTTATACATTTAATTTGCACCATTTGCGCCTGTTGAATCTTGTTAAAATGCACAGTGCTTTTTCAAGTTAATCAGTATAAGAAGACCTATTAAATACAATATGATTATAAATGCCTATTACTCCAGATTCAATGGATCCCGAGCAATCCTGTCTGGCCCAGCTGGTGGAGTGGTGGGCTATGCACTGACTACATACCAGAGGGAGACGGAATCCCCAGTCATAGGCTTTGATATGGGGGGTGAGGGAGCTTTCATTATAGCTATTTAAATGTAGCACTTTAGGCAAGGCCATACTTTGCGTTTGCCAAAGTGTTTTCTTTTGTGAGAAATTTCTGAAAAGAAAAAAGAAAATTGACACCCAAATCCCATCTATAACATAATTCAGGGAATTGTAAAACAGGACTTTTTAAATTTAGTAAAAACACAACTGTGAAGTATGCATAATTGTGTTGTCATGGACATATCTACCTGGTAACTGAGGCCTTGTAAACAGTTGTACAAATGAATGGATTTTGCTTCAGGTACATCCACTGATGTCAGTAGGTATGCGGGACATTATGAGCATGTGTTTGAGACAACGACAGCAGGAATAACCATACAAGCTCCACAGGTGAGACTTAAAATTAACAATGGCATACCCATATACCAGGTCTGCACAAAATAGGGATTTCTCTTCAGGCTGTGTTCTCATTCAAGTTAAAAAAAAAAAAGAGATACTGCCAGTATTATCAAAGCTTAATAACGTAATAATAGTAAGACATATACACATAAACAAGAAGAAAAAAATCTTACCATTTGTTTTGGTCCATCACTTCAGCTTGACATCAACACAGTGGCAGCAGGAGGTGGATCCATGTTATTCTTCCGCTCAGGGATGTTTGTTGTTGGTCCAGAGTCTGCAGGTGCCCACCCTGGGCCTGTGTGCTATAAAAAAGGTAATTATCACCACAGATTGCTAGATCTTAAATTGGCATTAACTCGTGAAAAATTTTTTTAACTTTGACTTAAAAGTGGTCACTTACAGTCCACTTTAATGAAAAATTATTATTATTATTAAAGCATTTGAATCCACATTCCTTTTCCAGGTGGCCCCCTGACAATCACTGATGCCAACCTTTGTCTTGGAAGACTTCTGCCTGATTTCTTCCCTAAAATATTTGGTCACTCAGAAAACGACCCCTTGGACACAAAGGCCACAGTTAAAGCATTCACAAAGCTGACCAAAGAGGTAAACTCTGTCACAACTTATGTACATATATACATATTATGCATTCTCTTTAATGTCATACCTAAAAAACTATGTCAGCAATAGAAATTAATTCTTATATGGTAGTTAGAGTTCGAGTGTCTTTCCTATATATTTTCTTGTAAGCGATTTAATTTTGCAACTGACATTTACATATAACAGTTGATGTAATGTTTTTTTTTTTTCAAATCTCCGTATTATAATTTTGTAATTCATTTTCTGCAGTTACTCAGTGACATGTAATACTGATTGCTATAGATTGTATGATTTGATTTTCAATCTATGATACATTACATAATATTCTATTTTTAAGAGTTGAATTTGTATTTGTATTGTAATGGCAAAATTATTTTTCAGGTTAACAAATACTTACTCAGCAATCCAGACAACGCACACAATAAAGCCATGAGCATCGAGGAGGTTGCCATGGGATTTCTCCGAGTTGCCAATGAAGCCATGTGTCGGCCGATCAGGGCTCTGACTGAAGTAAGGAGCCAGTTTTCATTTTAAAGGATTGAAAAAAATGGTCAAAATAAAGATGGTTTCTTAAATATACAGAAACGTTTATTTAATTAAATAGAGAAAGCCCAGCTAAGAAGTGATGAGGGATTAAAAGTAATGTTTTTTTACTTTTTCCTTTATCTTCAATCCCTGGTGTCAACACACAGTTTGGGTTGAAATCCAAAGACATATGACTTTTTTTACAGTTTAGATCAAAGAATCTTGACTTCTTGTATTGAACATTTTATGAAGAATTTAAATTTTACATTGTACTTTACTGCAGGACAACTCGCTTCTTGCCTGCTGTGGCATTTGAATGAAATATATCACCATCTTTCAGGCCCGAGGTTACGACACATCTCGTCATGTCCTGGCATGTTTTGGTGGTGCGGGTGGCCAGCATGCATGTTCCATAGCACGATCACTGGGAATGAAGACTGTATTTGTACATAGGTCTGACATTTTTTTAGAATTTGTTTTCCTTTATTGGTGCAGTATCGTACTTAAGAGCAGAAAGAGTTACATGTACCTGTCCTTCTTGAGCTTAAAAAACAAGTCAGAGTAAAATGTATAGAACAGGGGATTTAAAACTGAGTGTAAAATTGTAAAACTAAATTCCAGATGTAACATCCATATATGGTAACAAAACAATTTTAAAGAATGTATATTTGTGTATTTATTGTTTTAGATATGCCGGTATATTGTCAGCCTATGGCATGGCTTTGGCAGATGTGGTACATGAAGCACAAGAGCCTTGTGCTGCCACCTATGGTAAAGGTCAGTAACAATAATGATGACATGTATTATGACCAGGTAAACACTGGCAAAAATTTGCTGTTGCAAAATTATATTTATTTGACAGTTTTGTGACATAGACAGAAAGATGTGCCCATTTTATTTTGCTGATTATTAGAATTTTCTTTTTAAACAGTAGTCTAAGAATAAAGAGATATTATCACATTGACTGTAGTTTTTAATGTAGACTATCTAATTTCCAGTATTACATTATTAAAGAGCAGCATTATTATTATAATAACACTCAAGGCTGTTCTTTCTTTCTCTCTTAGATTCTTTCCCAAGGATTGATGAGCGCATTGATGAGTTGAAGAAGGACTGCTATCAACAGTTGCATGAACAGGGATTTAAAAAGTATGTCACCCAAAACATTTCATATTATAAAAATTTGTCATTGAAATACAATCACAGTGACTGTAAATAACTTTGGAAATACTTTTACAAGTTCTATGGATTTTTGTGTGGCATTTTGTCAAACTAAAAGATAAAAGTATTGGGTAAAAAAAGTTAAGAAAACCGTTTGAATATGACTTGATGAATGAGTTGTCTGTAAAGAATTTTGATTGATATCCTTAGAAACCTTTTTTATATAAGACAACTACAATAATCTCATAATTCAAATAGTTCAATAATAATAATAATAATAATTATATTAATAATAATAATATTAATAGAAAATGAGTATAACAAAATTTAAAAAAATTATAATAGAATAATTTAAACAGAGTAAATGTTGTGGTGAACTTGAAATGCACTCTGATCCAATACTTCATACCCCCAGGGACCAGATTCACCTGGAGCCCTACCTCCATCTGAGGTACAGAGGTACAGACTGTGCCCTTATGTGCCCAGGGAGAGGCAACCCAGCTACAGAGGACTCCTCCAAACATGGGGACTTCAGGGCCTCCTTCCTGGACAGGTAAGGGACTGCCTAAATACCAGACTGACTGACTGTGAAAGTAGGTAAGTGTACCCTGAGTTTCATAGGTCACTCAAACCTGTGCTGTACTGGTAGTCATGTTGCAAACAGAGGTGTGCTAATAATAGGTTATATCAAGTGACCTCTGAATCTCAGGGTGAATGAGGATCTGCGTCATTGATAGATATTTTAAATGGATATCGGGATGATATACCAGGTAAATGTAGTAGGCAACGAGTGAAGTAAAACAAACTCTTATTTTATTTATTAAGGGCTCAGTTGATAAAGTTGTAGGATTTAGTTAATATAGAATGTCAACAAGATTGTAATATATAAAAGATATATAAGCCATGGTTTTAGAATTGTTGAAAATTTTTATATTGAAGCTTCTCTTTGGCAGACAATAAACACAAAACAGCAATCATAAGTTTGCCTAATATAACAAAAATTTAATTTTAGATACCAGAGGGAGTTTGGATTTACCATCCCAGAGAGAGATATTATAGTAGATGACATCAGAGTGAGAGGGGTAGGGTCTACTGGAGTCTTAGATCAGCCAGACATCCCACATGCTACTGGGGAACCAGTCAGTAAAACTGTGAGTTTGGGGAACCAGTCAGAGAGCTGTACTCCTTTGACACCACTTTTACACACTTAGTATATTTATATAGAAAATGGGAGCTCTTGTTTAATAAATACAAAAATTGAGACAGGTTATATTTTTATCTCTGAGTCAGAAATATTCACAAGTACTAGTATCAAATGCCACTTGTTTAAATAATTGAATGGCGTTATAGGTGGTGACATCTTCCAACCTTCTTTATCAAGGGTATTTCTTGCTAACAAAGTAGTCAATTCACATTTATGCATCATTTCCAGAAAACCAAATGCTACTTTGAAGATGGCTACCTGGAAACAAGTGTCTATCTACTGGAAGAATTACAGGCAGGGCACAAGATTCATGGGCCTGCTATCATTATGAATGGGAACAGGTATCATATTTATTGAATTCTTTGGACTTTTATTAAGATTTAAGGAGGTTTTAACAATACACCTGTGTAATTGTTAACAGAAAGCCAGATAATAGACCAGTAATTTGATTTAGCAGTATGTACCTTAGAAAATTGCTTTCATCTGTAAGCGTCACTGACAAATAGCTTTTACATAGAATACTTCATATACTAATACAATTTTTTTTTCTGAAAATCTGAAAAAAAAAAAAACTGGCTAAATGTAAAAGTGCTTGTCAATAAAAAGAAAAACAAAATAAATCCCAACTATTAAAATTATACTAATAACACACATGAGACAAGTTGAACATTTTGGATACATACTAGGATTAGTGCATGTTTTGTTGTGAATAAATATAATAAATAAAATAAATAAAATACACAGATGCCTATTCCTTATTTAATAAACTCATTTCAGCACTATTCTCATTGAGCCAGCCTGTGAAGCTGTCATAACTAGACATGGGGATGTGAAGATACATGTAAGTACCTGACAGTCTCAAGGGGGAAGGGGGGGGGGAATGAGTCTGTTACATCAGCACTGGTGCTTTGCCAAATACCACTTTTAAGGCCGGTGATAGGGTTAAATACGCTTAAAATCATGTTTTTGAGTTTTTTGTGTGTTTATATTAATCAAAAAAGTATCTAACATTGGATGTAATAATTTTTATGAATTTGCATCGCAAAATGTGTCTTTTGATGAGTTTTTCAACTGGCACGAGCCCCAGTCAGGCTGACGACTAAGCCACGCCTCTGTTACTAAGGGCCGTTGCCATGAGGGGGTCGGAGCACAGTTAATGAGTTATAAGCCGATTACGTGTGCGGTAATAGGTCATAAGTCTTACATCAGCTTAACAGCGAAGAAGTCTAGCTAGTACACTATGGGGAAGAGAAAAGTTCGTGTCCATTTCCAGAGGGAAGAAAGAAAATTTTGAAAGAGAGTAGGGCCTATGCGTGGCGGTTGGGGAAAACCGGCCCTATTTGTTCAGTCGGATAACTGATTTCTGTATACCTAATAAATGGGTGAAAGAGTTAATCGAATCGTCTAAATTAATTGACAAATGAAAGAAAAATCGATAAATAAATTTAAAAAAAAACGCTAAAAAGGATACTTTTGGCCTAGCTCTTAATTTTTGAGATATATATCGGCGAGCGTATCTGCGACACGTTACGAAACCGGAAATGATTGTTGGTCGCCGTTTGCAAAAGGTAAATCTAATGTTGACAAAATAAAATTTTATTCTCCACGATATGATATCATGGAGCTTGAGAGACACGTGAAAAATTGTGATGTGAATGGCCAAACGAGAGAAATCCAAGCAAGGGTTGACAGCATGATTAAAACAATAAAAATGAAAACGCATGTTAGCGGCTTTGCATTTTGCGATGTTTGGAGAAAAACAATTTCAAAATCACTGATCAAGCGGGATGAAAGAGTTCAAAATGTATCCAAAAATGAAAATCACAAAAAGACCCTGAAAATAGTCAAGACTAGCAGGTAAAAAGCAAATAGGGTCTAAGTGTCATGTGTGTAAAAATAAAATATTTATTCAAAAGCCTTCTCTCAGCCACTTTTACCGCTGAATCTTGTGCAGCTGAACGTCTCCCCTTTATCTTAGCTGGCATTTTGAGAGAGACCGCTCTGAAGTAATCACTAGATTTTTCGGTTGATCTGACGATTACCAAGTGCCGTGCAAAATAATCCTGCAGCGTTACCCGTCAAAAAACTCTTATTAACACAAGTGACGGCCACTTGCTCTCGACAGACAGTTTTACCTGATCACTTTGCCGATAACAGAAAAGGAATCTCTCAGGTAAAATTACTCGTTTGCCGAGGAAAAGCCATTGAAACGTTCAAATGCAACTTCACACTTCTTAATTACGGTTAAATGTAATCGCCTTTGTTAGCGCTTCCTTCTACATATCTTTGACACCCTACTGGGCATCACTAGGCTAGGGCCCTCTCCAGAGCTGTCAATCAAAATGGCGGCACGCTTACAAGCCTAACGAGTGGTCGGAAAATGTAACAAAAACACGATTTTCTGCCCTTTCAAAGCACCCAAACAAAATATTTTTAGATGGCAATGAGCAATGGTTCCACCTGATCGTATAACCGATAACAGGTAAATTTGCCACCTAAGCATTTGACTAATAAGCTCTGTTAACCAACCTGTGAACGTTTTGAGCTGTTTTAACAGCTTTCTATATTGACGAGATAGGTGAATCGCTGCCAAGTATATCTCACTATCTGAGCAACCGATCGTTACAAAAGTTGCACCTATTGTTGTTGGGAATGTAGCCTACAGCATGATATCAGGGGTTTAAGAGGAAATTGTTTGTTTGAAAGTTATCGTCTTTTGAAGTGAATAACCCATTGAAATATGGGCTGATTTAACGTAAAAGATGATAAAATCAAAAGTAAATAGTTTAAGACAATTCCCTGGTATCCCACTGTAGTGCTTTCACCCAGCTTTATGAGGCCTTTTGAATCACTTGAATAGCTGTCTTGGTTATAGAGAAAATCCCAATACCGAAAACGGCAATTTTCCCCTCAGATTGGCGCTATAGCGTCATCCGTTGGACACTGTACTTAATCCCCGTCTTAAATTGGCCTTTTGGGAAGTTTGTTTTAATTTTTTATAAAAAGTTATAAGCCCAGGGCTTTGTTTCTATGACTTTGGTCCTTTTACTATTAGTCACCNCACTGGTGCTTTGCCAAATACCACTTTTAAAAAGTAAATTGGGGCCTGTAAAATATTGTCAATTTTTTTTAGTTATTTGTTTTTGCTTTAGGCCAGGAATTTTTTTCCATATAGACCCTTTTACCCGAAGGTACAGTAGGCTTAAAAGTTTCTCGCTTGGAATGGTTTTGATATACAGAATTTCTTGATTTCAACTCTATTCCCAATGATTCATCCACTTTTGCTGTCATGGTCTTGGATATTTAATACAAGCATATTCTATACAATAGCTATAGGCATATAGTGTAAAATAAAAAAAGTTATTATATATATTAATAATTGTTTTCCTATTCCAGATTGGAGATGTTAAGACTGATAAAGTAGGCCCAGAGCTGAATGCTATCCAGCTATCCATTTTCTCTCATAGGTTTATGAGTATTGCTGAACAGATGGGAAGGTATATAAACATCATATAATAGTTTTTAATATGTTTTTATTGAAAAGTTAACATTTTAAATAGAATAGATAATAAAATAGCAGTGCAATCGGAAAGCCAAATTTTAATATTTTTAGCTATTGAAAAATATTAAAGATTTCACAGTACAACAGTTCTTTGTCTTTTTCTTATCAGTTGGATATCTGATAATGTCACTGTTTAATCATGACTGTACCTTCTTGAAACTATGATATCTCATATTTCAGAGTCTTGCAAAGGACAGCTATTTCTACAAACATAAAGGTCAGCAAATTAATTGCCTATGAAATAAATTGCTTGATAAAATGTTTGTAAGAACAAATGTGTATATTAATTTCTGCATGTTTGCATTTGCCTATGTTTTATATGTGTTTGTTCTTGTCCGTCCTTCATCTTTGTGCTTGTGTGTGTTTGTTTGCATGCATGTGTCACAGTGTGAGTGTGTGTGTTTTTAAACATCTGTGAGAACTTGGGATTTATTTTATGTGTGTGTCTGTAATTAGGCTGGGAAATACATCTTAATGCATATAATATTTTGATTGTTAATTCCTATGTGAATTGCCTAAAATGTTATTTGAAATAATGTTTCAGGAGCGGTTAGACTTCTCTTGTGCAATGTTTGGTCCAGACGGAGGTCTTGTGGCTAATGCTCCTCATATTCCTGTCCATCTGGGAGCCATGCAAGAGACGGTGCAATACCAGGTAGACTTAATTCTGTTTATTTGAGAATATGTAATGTCCCAATTTTAATCTTATTGTTGAAAATCTAAGCATATACTTGGTATATAAAAAGCAAGAATCTAGATTTTTGCAAAGTCTGTTCAACCAAAAGTATACAAACTTAGCTTGATAAAATGGCCTCTTAAGTTAATTAATTCATGCTGGGATGAAAGTTTGTTTTTTGGCAGCTGTGAATTTCCTTACAGACATGTCGTGTTGTTTTACACAGATTTATGGTCTAAAATGGAATCTTGGCAATATCATGTTTAAGTTTTCTACAGTGACATGAAACTTTGATCTTTTCACACCCTGCATAAATATGATAAGATAAATAGAGAGGTCAATAATATCAATGTTTTTTTATCAAGTATTTGTAACTGCAGATTAAGACCCTGGGTTCCGATATCCACGAAGGTGATGTCATCCTTAGCAACCATCCCTGTGCTGGTGGAAGCCATTTGCCTGACTTAACTGTTATCACTCCAGTAAGTAGAAGTAGAATCTCTCTCTCTCTCTCTCTCTCACTCACACACACACACACACACACACACACACACACACACACACTTGTATCGTTTCTTGGAGTCATTGAAAATTGTGTCGGTATGCTGATGAATATCTGTTGCTGTGCAACCAATTCAAATAACCATGTAATGTGCCAATCAAATTCTTTCTGCTCCTGTATTCTAGGTGTTCTTTAAAGGCATTGAGAAGCCAGTGTTCTTTGTGGCAGCAAGGGGTCACCATGCCGACATTGGGGGTGACACCCCGGGGTCGATGCCCCCACACTCCACACACATTATGCAGGAGGGGGCAGTTTTTAAATCATTCAAACTGGTCGAGGCAGGGAAGTTTCAAGAAGAAGGTACTGTCCTCCTGAACTTCAATGTAAATTGTTGTGTGATCCATTTTTTAAAATTTGTTTGTGTATCTCTGTTGCTGACTCAGAGAAACAATGCCAGTACAAACTGTACTTAATAATTCAATACTTTTTCAAATCATTTATAAACAATTTAAAGAACACAAAGCATAATCATCTTTTCATTCACATTTCACCAACCTGGATAAATATGGATGCTTTTTGGCAGGTGTTTTAGAAAAAAAATAAACTGATAAATCATATATTAACCTGTGTCAGTTCAGCACAATAATATAAATATAAATATAAAGGTTTTTTGGAGAAAAGAATGAAAGGATAAATTATGTATTAACCTGTTGAGCACCAGTAATTATTTTTCTTCATCAGCACTGACAGAGGCCCTGATGGAACCTAGAAAATACCCAGGATGCAGCGGGACAAGGAATCTCAACGATAACATCAGTGATCTGAGAGCTCAAGTGGCAGCTTGTAGAAAGGTCAGTGAGATGTATGTGGAGATATCTATCCTACCTTGATAGATATTCTAATCTATCAATACCCCAGCTGTATGTTTTACATATATTGTATCCTTAAGTATATTGTGTATTATTAATGTGCCCTGTGTAAGAGCGTCTGTTATAGTATTTGTGTAAGGTGTAGTTTTAGTCTGTATTGTGTATGACCAAAGAACATGTTGCAAGTATTTGAAAAGATAACAGTTACTACATGTATATTAATAGCTGAATGTTAAGGGTCACAGCTCATGTGATTAATACACTGCTTTACTTATCTTTTAGGGTATTGATTTGATCTGTGGTTTAATTGAGGAATATGGGTTGGATGTGGTGCAAGCTTACATGACACACATTCAGGTAATGTTACTTTAAGATATGGAAAATGTACATAGCAAATGCCAATATGATGATATTTAGACACTGTTATTTTTGTGCTTTTTTTTAAGGGTTCCTAAAATTATTAAGTTGTCACTTAGAGCGCCAATTTAAAATAGATTGTAATTCAGATTTAAGTATATCGTGTAAAAAAACACCATTATGTGTTTGAAATGAACAGGAATGATAGTAGTGTCTATTTATCATACGTATAACTTGTGGAAAAAGTTTGTGGGATGTGGGAAAATATTTTTACTTATGTCAACATAATTAACATATCTCCAGACCAATGCAGAGGTGGCTGTCAGAGACATGCTGAAGGAGATCGCGGCAGCCACCAAGGAGAGGACAGGCACCACCAGGCTACAGGCGGAGGATTTCATGGACACAGGCAGCAATATCCGTCTTTCTGTAGAGATCTCTGAGAAAGAGGTAAGTAAATATATCATACTGCAGGTAATCTTAGTGTATTAATGGTGGAAAATAATAGCTGAGTTACAGGTGGTTAAATAATGTTGCTATCAAATATGCCTCAAATTAAAACTATTTTATATATTTGCTATGTTTTTTAAAGGTTAAAATGAACATTTTTGATGGCTTGCTAAGAAAAATGAGGCTGAAGATGATGACAACTGCAAGAAAGACACAAAAAATATTGGAAACAACTAAATTTTAACTGTTGCTGTGAAGAAACTATTAGAGAAAGTCTGCAATTATAATATACAATATATACAATATATATGAAATATCAACTTTTGATTACCTTTTACCTCAGGGCAGTGCAGTATTTGACTTCACCGGGACAGGTCATGAGATATTTGGTAACACAAACGCACCCCGCGCCATAACTCTCTCTGCCATCATATACTGTTTAAGGTGTATGGTGGGCCATGATGTGCCACTGAACCAGGTGAGCTGGAGCTTTACATTTATGAATTAGGATAAAATAATATATTAAACAGCCTGCAGTGTTATCACCCAAATCCAGGTGCAATTCCGGAGTAGATTTGGTCTGATATTTAAAAAAAAAAANACTGTTTAAGGTGTATGGTGGGCCATGATGTGCCACTGAACCAGGTGAGCTGGAGCTTTACATTTATGAATTAGGATAAAATAATATATTAAACAGCCTGCAGTGTTATCACCCAAATCCAGGTGCAATTCCGGAGTAGATTTGGTCTGATATTAAAAAAAAAAAAAAAATGAAAGATTTTTTACAGTGGTCAAGCCCAAGCAATCTACCCCTTATGTTATAGATTAAGTTTTTTTCTTTTCATATTTTGATTTTTTAAACTATTATTATCTGCAAGTGAAAGTGACCATTTTCCTGAAAAATTTGAAGGTGCAGACTAAACGAATATCTTTTCTGGACTAGAGACTACATAATTCTGTTATTTTTGCTTATCTTTTTAGGGCTGCTTGAATCCCATCCAGATTGTGATCCCCAAAGGGTGTCTTCTTGATCCGTCCAATGATGCGGCTGTCGTCGGGGGCAACGTGGAAACATCACAAAGAGTGGTTGATGTCATACTTAAGGCTTTCGCTGTTTGTGCTGCCTCTCAGGTAATGCTGTGGCCATAACTTAAAAAATTCTGAAGATGCCAAATGTTTTTTTAGCTATGAGGCAATGTAAAAGACTTCATACAAAACAAAAAAGAATGTGGTTGCTTGGCTTCATACACATTAAGATAATTACGGAGAAATATACAGAGATGAGATTTTTCCAACTATTGGCAGATTTCTGACTTTTTGGGAGCTCAAACTATCAATGGCCTAGCAACCACCTAGACCCATGCCATATTTTCTCACTTTTCTCTTAATAGCAGTTTCATCATTGCATGTGGATTAATATTAGACTTGTTTGGATAAAATTTTAGGGTAGCATGAACAATCTGACATTTGGAGACGGAGACTCAGGATACTATGAGACAGTGGCTGGAGGGGCTGGAGCTGTAAGTATTGGTATTTTACTGTTATTCTGAAGTAACATTATTGAAAGAAAGAATTTCAAATCATGTGGTTAAAAAATTCTAAAAAACTTTTAAGGGGCTAGATATGATATACTACTTAATGGTTTTTAGTACTGGATTATAAGATTTTGCATAGATGTCTTGATGAGGTTCTTAGATTCATAGGAAGAATATTTCAAAAGTTCATCCATTAAATGAGTTATTTCTTTTATTAACTATCCATCCAACCATCAATCCAACCATCCACCTATCCATCCATCCATCCATCCATCCACCTAGATAGTGTACTTGTTCTCTTGTGAATTGATGGTATATTGAAGTTAAGCATTTCTGCCATAATATAAAATGAATTGTTGTTTGGCCATGTTTTCAGGGTCCAGGGTGGCATGGCAGAGGAGGGGTCCACACCCACATGACCAATACACGAATCACAGATCCTGAAATATTGGAAAAAAGGTAATTCTCACGCTGACATTTAGATTTTGAAAAGTGAGCAAGTAGAAAAAAATGTTCTTCAAGTTTTGATTTTACTGATAGCAGGGGTTTTCCCCAGGAGTTGGGGTACAGGGAGTCCAGAATGTGAATTTATAATTTGGTCATCATATTTACAGGGAGTAAACCAAGCAAGACCAACCAACCAACCAACCCGTCATTTCCCAAAAATTATGTAAGCTGTCTAGCCTTTTACGCTGCTCTTTGAGGCAAAATATGCCATCCAAATGACAGCTGGACGGTTCTTTGTGGAAAGCCTTGACTGACAGATTTTAGATAGATATCAGTCCCAATGCATTTTATTATGATAACATTGCTGGAAGTTCAGTAATGGAATATTGCAGTGTTTTATGGATTCTTTATTATTTATCTGTTCTAGGTATCCTGTAGTGTTGAACTGCTTCAGTCTTAACCATGGCAGCGGTGGTCGTGGCAAGTACAGTGGCGGAGATGGTGTGATGAGAGAGCTTTTGTTTAGGAAGAGGTTAACTCTCAGCATCCTCACTGAGAGGAGGGTGTTCAGACCCTATGGATTGTTTGGTGAGGATCATTGTGTGATGTCTGTTCAGTCTTATTATACTTCCCACTATTATGTCATTGAGTGGGTCGTAGACCTTGATTTCATTTCACTGTTCATACAGTCTTAACCTTTTTTCTGTTGGTCGCTGTCGTTGTAATATATGTAAAATAAAGTGCTAATTAGCATTTGATGATTGTATGTATGTGTTAAGTCAAAGACAACAACAGTTAGTTATTTTAATCCTTAAGTTACTATTCCTTAAGTTACTTTTGTAATGAAGTTATATATATTTATTTGGTAGTAGTTTATTCTGTCTTCATGGGCTTTTATTTCATCTTAACAGATTTCATCTGCCCATATCATTTCCTGACTTTTCAGTCTTTCAGTCTGGGAGTCAGTAAAGACTAAAATTTTGACTCTCTTTCTATATTTTGTTATAGTTGTAGCTTTTTTCTTTTATGATGTACAGGTGGTGAAGCAGGACAACGAGGATTAAATCTGTTGATTCATGCAGACGACAGAGTGGTAAATCTGGGGTCCAAGTGTTCAGTAACAGTATCAGCAGGGGTGAGTGACATCTTGGTGATGTAGGTGGCATGGCTGTTGTGGTTGCCCTGCGTGAAACTCAGTGAGATAAATAATTATCAAAAATTTATCATTGACAAATTTTTACTCTGTTTTAAGTTTAAGTACTGTGAAATTTAAGGTTTTTTCCCTCTCCTCTCTCCCCTCTTTTGAAGAGAAGTATTTTAGTAAGGATTGTGAATAGAAAAGTATAGAAAACGTCCAGTAACTTTCAGAAACATTGGGTGCCTGCTTGCCAGTTAAGTCTTACGCAGTCCAGCTTTCTCTCGGATAATTTGTGGATTTTTTATAGCTGGGCAGTGAACATTTTTTGAAACACAAGACAGAGGATACATGAGCCCCCTCACAATTTTAGTGTGTTTGAAGCTGAGGATTTTTGAAATTAACTCCTTAGATGAGCATAATGTTTTTTGAAGTGCCTCACTAACTATTTATTTTGATCTCTTGGTAATGACATTAACATTTTCAAATACTCATAATGCATTACTTCAATGTGAACAAATAGTTACTGAGTTATATTAGTCATTTTTCTTGTCACTCTCAATTAATCAATGCTCTTTGATTTCTGTAGGATCGATTCCGTCTGTTAACACCAGGTGGCGGTGGATATGGTGACCCTGACGAAGATCACCTTAGCGACCAAGAACATGACCATGATCACAAAATGTTCTTCAAGAAAAGGAGGGCAGATAAAGGCCATCACAAGTACGCAGAGAAAGGTAGCGTGCATGCATACAAGATGAAACAGGAATCTGCATGAACGATCAGAGATCACTGCAGGTCACAATTTTATTGATGATAAAGGACAATATAAAAAAAAAACTTTTTAAAAATATGACACCTTAATACCTTATCCTATTACAAGAACTGNATGAAAGATTTTTTACAGTGGTCAAGCCCAAGCAATCTAACCCTTATGTTATAGATTAAGTTTTTTTTTTGATTTTTTAAACTATTATTATATTATGAAAGTGACCATTTTCCTGAATAAATTGAAGGTGCAGACTAAATGAATATCCTTTCGGGACTAGAGACTACATAATTCTGTTATTTGATAGTTTGTGATTTTTGCTTATCTTTTTAGGGCTGCTTGAATCCCATCCAGATTGTGATCCCCAAAGGGTGTCTTCTTGATCCCTCCAATGATGCGGCTGTCGTCGGGGGCAACGTGGAAACATCACAAAGAGTGGTTGATGTCATACTTAAGGCTTTCGCTGTTTGTGCTGCCTCTCAGGTAATGCTGTGGCCATAACTAAAAAAATTCTGAAGATGCCAAATGTTTTTTTAACTATGAGGCAATGTAAAAGACTTCATACAAAACAAAAAAAGAATGTGGTTGCTTGGCTTCATACACATTAAGATAATTACGGAGAAATATACAGAGATGAGATTTTTCCAACTATTGGCAGATTTCTGACTTTTTGGGAGCTCGAACTATCAATGGCCTAGCAACCACCTAGACCCATGCCATATTTTCTCACTTTTCTCTTAATAGCAGTTTCATCATTGCATGTGGATTAATATTAGACTTGTTTGGATAAAATTTTAGGGTAGCATGAACAATCTGACATTTGGAGACGGAGACTCAGGATACTATGAGACAGTGGCTGGGGGGGCTGGAGCTGTAAGTATTGGTATTTTACTGTTATTCTGAAGTAACATTATTGAAAGAAAGAATTTCAAATCATGTGGTTAAAAAATTCTAAAAGAACTTTTAAGGGGCTAGATATGATATACTACTTAATGGTTTTTAGTACTGGATTATAAGATTTTGCATAGATGTCTTGATGAGGTTCTTAGATTCATAGGAAGAATATTTCAAAAGTTCATCCATTAAATGAGTTATTTCTTTTATTAACTATCCATCCAACCATCAATCCAACCATCCACCTATCCATCCATCCATCCATCCATCCATCCATCCACCTAGATAGTGTACTTGTTCTCTTGTGAATTGATGGTATATTGAAGTTGAAAAAAAAAAGCATTTCTGCCATAATATAAAATGAATTGTTGTTTGGCCATGTTTTCAGGGTCCAGGGTGGCATGGCAGAGGAGGGGTCCACACCCACATGACCAATACACGAATCACAGATCCTGAAATATTGGAAAAAAGGTAATTCTCACTCTGACATTTAGATTTTGAAAAGTGAGCAAGTAGAAAAAAATGTTCTTCAAGTTTTGATTTTTCTGATAGCAGGGGTTTTCCCCAGGAGTTGGGGTACAGGGAGTCCAGAATGTGAATTTATAATTTGGTCATCATATTTACAGGGAGTTCAACCCAAGCAAGACCAACCAACCAACCAACCCGTCATTTCCCAAAAATTATGTAAGCTGTCTAGCCTTTTACGCTGCTCTTTGAGGCAAAATATGCCATCCAAATGACAGCTGGACGGTTCTTTGTGGAAAGCCTTGACTGACAGATTTTTAGATAGATATCAGGCCCAATGCATTTTATTATGATAACATTGCTGGAAGTTCAGTAGTGAAATATTGCAGTGTTTTATGGATCCTCTATTATTTATCTGTTCTAGGTATCCTGTAGTGTTGAACTGCTTCAGTCTTAACCATGGAAGCGGTGGTCGTGGCAAGTACAGTGGCGGAGATGGAGTGATGAGAGAGCTTTTGTTTAGGAAGAGGTTGACTCTCAGCATCCTCACTGAGAGGAGGGTGTTCAGACCCTATGGATTGTTTGGTGAGGATCATTGTGTGATGTCTGTTCAGTCTTATTATACTTCCCACTATTATGTCATTGAGTGGGTCGTAGACTTTGATTTCATTTCACTGTTCATACAGTCTTAACCTTTTTTCTGATGGTCGCTGTCGTTTTAATATATGTAAAATAAAGTGCTAAGCAGCATTTGATGATTGTATGTATGTGTTAAGTCAAAGACAACAACAGTTAGTTATTTTAATCCTTTGATATTCCTTAAGTTACTTTTGTAATGAAGTTATATATATTTATATGGTAGTAGTTTATTCTGTCTTCATGGGCTTTTATTTCATCTTAACAGATTTCATCTGCCCATATCATTTCCTGACTTTTCAGTCTTTCAGTCTGGGAGTCAGTAAAGACTAAAATTTTGACTCTCTTTCTATATTTTGTTATAGTTGTAGCTTTTTTCTTTTATGATGTACAGGTGGTGAAGCAGGACAACGTGGATTAAATCTGTTGATTCATGCAGACGACAGAGTGGTAAATCTGGGGTCCAAGTGTTCAGTAACAGTATCAGCAGGGGTGAGTGATATCTTGGTGATGTAGGTGGCATGGTTGTAGTGGTTGCCCTGCGTGAAACTCAGTGAGATAAATAATTATCAAAAATTTATCATTGACAAATTTTTACTCTGTTTTAAGTGCAAGTACTGTGAAATTTAAGGTTTTTTCCCTCTCCTCTCTCCCCTCTTTTGAAGAGAAGTATTTTAGTAAGGATTGTGAATAGAAAAGTATAGAAAACGTCCAGTAACTTTCAGAAACATTGGGTGCCTGCTTGGCAGTTAAGTCTTACACAGTCCAGCTTTCTCTCGGATAATTTGCGGATTTTTTGTAGCTGGGCAGTGAACATTTTTTGAAACACAAGACAGAGGATACATGAGCCCCCTCACAATTTTAGTGTGTTTGAAGCTGAGGATTTTTGCAATTAACTCCTTAGATGAGCATAATGTTTTTTGAAGTGCCTCACTAACTATTTATTTTGATCTCTTGGTAATGACATTAACATTTTCAAATACTCATAATGCATTACTTCAATGTGAACAAATAGTTACTGAGTTATATTAGTCATTTTTCTTGTCACTCTCAATTAATCAATGCTCTTTGATTTCTGTAGGATCGGTTCCGTCTGTTAACACCAGGTGGCGGTGGATATGGTGACCCTGGCGACGATCACCTTAGCGACCAAGAACATGACCATGATCACAAAATGTTCTTCAAGAAAAGGAGGGCAGATAAAGGCCATCACAAGTACGCAGAGAAAGGTAGCGTGCATGCATACAAGATGAAACAGGAATCTGCATGAACGATCAGAGATCACTGCAGGTCACAATTTTATTGATGATAAAGGACAATATAAAAAAAAAACTTTTTAAAAATATGACACCTTAATACCTTATCCTATTACAAGAACTGTTACAGTAGAGGATTGGTAAAAGTAAAACTGGTGAAAATTGATATAGCCCACAGACGACCACCTGGCTGTGGATAATAGTTATAGTAAGGGACAATAAACACTTTCAAATTTAAAGGGTCACTATGATAGCACCAGGGGTGAAAGTTTTAACTCAAAATTTCTCATCGCATTTAGACCATACATAAAAATCAATCAAAATTAAGACTGAAAATCCTGAAAACTTACCCATATATAACTGGGACATTATCCAATGGTGCCGTGATGAGATGGAGTGATGCCTTGACATCAAGAAATAACTTGGGCTTGGAGTGAAATATTTTGTGGTGATTCATGACCAAGCTTTGTATGAATTGTGATAAATAGGAAATTGCTGATGTGTTGAAACATTTTTTTTCTAATGTAAAACCTTGAGTTATTATTTATTTTAGAATTCTTCATGATTTCTCTATTTTTGCGTAAGCATAAACTAGGTTAATATAATCACTTCATATATATGGCTTTGAAAGCAAACTTTAAGGCAACAGATTTTATTTAAAGGTGTGTTATTTGTTTATGTGGAACTATAGGATCCATATTTACGAAAAACAAATGCACAAAGAAAGCAACAAAAAGTTCTCTATTTTAAGGGTTGCTTTGATAGTATCAAGAGGAGAGAAATGTCCTCAATATCATTAATATCAATTATTCTCTAGTTATCATTTCCATTAGGTGAAATGTAACATAATTATACAAGAGACCATATTAGATTGTTTTGCAATATGTTTTATCTATCTGTAGTCCTTCCCAGTTGTGTTTAATTTACTGTTATATTAATGATAATGCATATTATATCATATATTAATTATATTTTTTGTAGTATAATAGGAGTCTTACTCATTTTTTTCTTTCCACAAGATAAACGTTATACCTCATATATGGGATTAAACTTTCCTTCTTTGTTTTTATATTTTGAATATCAAGGATATCAAGCTTAAGAAGTAAATATTTTATTTAATAAGTGCATTAAAAATATTAATAAGTAAAAATGTTTATTAGGCTGGTGGTTGAATCACATAATAGTAACTTTTTTAACACAAGCTGGATATTTTCCTCAGAGGCATTCATCAGACTGGTGAGTAGATGTTGTTACTCACCAACTGGGTTAGCAGTAAGTTAACTGTAAAATCCAGCTTAAGTATGTTAAAAAAAAAGAATTACTATTATATGTATTAGTATTAGAGTGCATAAACAAGTGTATGAAAGTTAAGAGAAAAGGAAGGATTAAAAATAAATAGTAACACTGGTGATTCCCCCATTTATTTTATTGTATAAAATTTAATTTGGGAAGTACAAAAAGGTTAACAAGTTCTGGAATTCTAATGTGTGCATCAATATCACAAACAAACCAGAAAGGAGCTTAATGCAATTCATCAACACAATGAAATGACTCAGACTTAAAATGTTTAAGTTGCATGTTTCCATCCTAAATAAATACATCCATTAAAGTGATTTTAACATCTCTAGGTATTTATTCAGTATGCTTTCATTTGGGTTTTTTTTATCAATGAAATGTATGCATAACAACACATATTTACATGAAATTTGGATCCAACAAATTCAGTTGATTTCATATTATTTATATAGAATTCATACTTAATAATAATATATAATACTTGACAAAAATTTGTTGATTCAATATTCCTTGACGCAAATGTACTAGCAGAAAAAAGTAATGCTTTCAGTTGTACATGGCTCTGAATACAAAGATTCAGTTTAACTTAAGTACTTTAACTGAAGTATATTTCCATTCACCTCAGAATCAAATAATACAAATTTCCATTCAAATTAGGTATAACGTAAACCTATTTCAGTACCATGTAGTAAGATGCCTGGAAATTAGATTTGTGAAATGTGAGTATAGACACTCTCAGTAGCTGTGGATCTTACATTAGACCTGGCTATTACCATTAGGTACCATATTCTCTCTTCAAGTTCTGATGTTCAGTGTGCCATCAGGTAACGATGTGCCCTTTTTCAGGTCTCATGCTCATGTTACCATCAGGTAACCACATTCTCTATTTAGGTTCTGATGCTCAGGGTACCATCAGCTATACATATGCCTTTAAATTTTTACCTGCTGCTTTGCTTAATTCCAACTACTGTTTACAGTTTGACCAGACAGAGTATCTTTCTAGACTGGTGGTGTTGATCAAGAAACACTCAAAATCACTTTTCAAGCCAGACTCTTGGGGGACTCTATAATCTGATTTTTATTGTGTGCTGATCTCTCTGTGGCTTTTATGTTTTGCCAAATGTTATTACTAAATTATCACCTCTATTGTCATTGCTTTTGGACAAGACTGTCATTTCTAGGTAAAATGAACTATCTGGACAACACCCAAGCAGAAAAAGTCCATAGATCACCAAGGATCACCTTGGCATCTTTTTGATTTTGAAACCCTTTCCTCAGAGAATGATGGATTGCATTAAGAATGGTTGTTGAGAGCCTTTCAAAAGACTAAGTTAATGGAAGTCCACCTACTAAATGTAAGGATATTATATTACCCTTATCATATTTTCTTAGAAATCTGGCACTGATGTCCCATATACATGTATGTTGTCTTTTGAAGTTGGCAGCATGAAATAACTAAGAATTAACTAAAATGGAGGTCACGTGATCAGGAAAATGAAAGAATAAAAGGGTCCCATTCAGCCAAAAGACCACTTATCTCTGGAATATTTTCAAAGACCTTAAGAAAATTAAGTTACATTTCGTATTTTCCTTTTTCAATATTCCTTTTTCCTTTTTTGCTGTTCACACTTCACACTTAGTGTCATGTGCCAACGTTGGAGAATTTCTTCCAGACACTATTGGTAAAAAAAGATTAATTACCATATAATTATATATAAATCAGGAGACTCATAAGCCAAGTAATGACATTTTGACCCTTCATCAAAAAGCCTTGATCACATTACTGTGAGCTTTATCAATATTACTTGGTCTGTGCATTTTGGAACTCCTTGATCTAGAGCCTGGTGTTAGATCATTGCTGTCTATGAGCCCTAAGATAATGGTGACAGCAGCAAATTAAACACAGATAGCCCACAAGCACAGAAACTATGGGTGTAGATGCCAGGTTTTTTTCAATGGTCACCAGACCATTCACTCAAAGCGTGTCACACTGGCTGTCCAGAGTGAGATTGTTTTAAGCTCTGTGATGTAGGTGGCGCGCGAACTGTTACATCGGCATCGGTTGTTGTGTTTGGTATTGTTACATTGCCCCTGCTTCGTTCCCAAACTCTTTCGTCCTGTACCACATCAGGCTTTGGACTTGGTGGACCTCGCCTGCTGTGATTATCACTGAGTTTCAGTCTAGGATTGTCATACTTATTGCTTTGCTTTTTGTCAGGAAGAGATGTCTGTTTGGGGGAAGAAGTAGTGGGTCCTTGCTGTGAATCCTTTTGAACATCCTGGTCATTTAAAGTGATCATTGCTATGACCTCTGGATTATTTTTATTTGCATCAACTCTATTTCTGTCACTTTTTTTACTTCGCCTTCGCCGCCTTCCACCTCGACCAGGACTGCGTGCTGGACTTTGGCGGTTACTGTTGTTACCACTTTGTGATTGGGGCACCTGTGTTGAAGGAAGAGGTGGAGGTGGGGGGCTAGGGCTTGTTCTCTGTGTGTTATTTGATATAACAGATGATGTTGTACTTAACATGGGATCACTTACAGCTTTATCTAGAGAAGCCTGTCTTGGTGGTGTTTCTATACACACAACAGTTGGAACTTTGCGAGGAGTTGCGTTTCTTGAAGATCCATTGCCATTTGCTTCATCAAGTATTCTTGAGATGCTCTCAGAGCTTTCATATTTATTCCCACATGCCATTTCTTCAGTCTCATAATCAGAGTCATCTTTTTCTGGGACCAGCTCCTCTTGGTTACCTCGCCCTCTACTGGATGTTTGTGAGGATGGGTTTCCCAGAGAGATATGAAAGACACCATTCCGCTTAACAGCTGTAATGTCATCACTGTGAAAACGTCTTGAAACTTTTAGTGCACTCTCCTCATCTAGCAGCCCAGTTGGAGTATTTGGGACAATAACTTCATTCATGTTTGTTAGCAGTAGCTTCTGAATCTCCACTGGGTCTAATACAACTCGTTCACGTAATTTTTGCCGAAGCCTGGCCTCCTCACGCCTATGTCTTACTGTGAGACAAATGGATACTGCCACTATGATAACCAGTAAACCTCCAACCACTCCCAGTATCACAGCATGGTATTTCATTTCTAGTGGAGTTGTAAGGCTGTCTTCCTCTGAAATTATATTTTTAAAAAGCTTAGGTTGAACTTGGCTTCATTTACAGTGCTGACAACATATAACAGAGACAAATAAGTTCAATTAGCTGAAAAACTTTTAATATGGTAGCCTTTTGATTAAGCTCTGGACCTGTAGCCTGCTATTTCAAATGGGAGATTTTTTCTGAAACTTTAATCACTCATTTAACCTAGAACCTGGAATAAATTTTGATACAGAGTTGACCTTTTTCCTGCCAAAGTGGTGGATTTGTTGAATTCCACCCCACTTCCCATCCAACTCTTACTGGCCTGAACTCAGTATATAAAATATTTTTTATAAAAGGGTGAACTGCTACCTTTTACCAGGGCCAAAGGGACATTTTTCACTAGATATTCCCAATTATATCTCTCTTTGCACATTTCTGTAATTCTGTAATTATTTTTTCTTTAAAGTCAGCGCCCATATGCCAGGCCTCTTGTAAATATTGAGCAGTTAGCACAGACATTGGTGAGGAAAAGTTGATGAAAAAAGTTCAAGGAACCTGGTCATTACCTTTTTTACACTTCATTTCATCATAGGAGAAGTTACAGTTAATCCTGCCATTACACTTCAAGGTAGGGCTTATACAGGTCTGGTCTCCACAGTCAAACAGGCTGTCCCTGCATGGACCTGAGAAATTGGGAATCATGGAACACATTGTAATATATATAATTGCTTGCAAATTTTAAACACCAATTGTTTCAAAGATATGTCGTTCTATGAAGTGTTAATATTGTATACTAAAAAAAACTTTTTTAATGTTAAAACATCTGAAATTAACTCACAACTAAAGGGCTACCAACTATTCGTGTGAGATACATATTTCACAATAAATACATTTTAGCAACTCAAAGAAATATAATAAATTCCATTTTACCACCAAAACTGTGGTTATTGAATTATTTTGGAATCTGTGCTTGCCATCTGACCATGTGACCTTAATAGATAGCTATACCTACAATCTTCTCTTAAAAGATTTTTACAAAAAAAGAAAAAAAAAACAACTAACTTTGAATGTCGTAACATATTCATTAGCCACTGACAAGTATGAGAAAAGTGCCATTTTTCCTAGTAAAATCTTTATTTTAGCCAAAATGAACAGTTGTTATCCATTTAACTTTTCAAAGAAAAAATTACTTCTATTGAAGTTACTGTATTAGTGCTGTGAAGAAAAGACATTGTGTTTCAGTCTCAACTACCACAAAGAACAGCAACTGTATGACTCATACTTGTAAAATTGAATTTTTGCTGATTGCTTTTGTGATAAATTGGCTACAACTGAGCTTGATTGAATTATTCTTCAATAAAATCACAATCTTTCGCTTTAAATCTATTCATAGAAATTTTAAACAAAATCAATGACTCTTAGACTGAAATGGTTCTGCTAAAATATCTTTTTTATTAGGAGGAAATGTGAGGTATTGGAATACGTCTAGAAAGAATGGCCTCAGGAGACTTTATTTACTTACATTTCCATTTTTAACAAAAAATACTTGTAATATGGATTGTCTCTTTCATGCCCTTTGAAAAGATTTGCAGACTGTGGGAAGACATTCCCACCTCTTATTAACTTACCGTATTCAAATATAGTATAATCCACTTTAAATTCACTTATGATGTTCCTGTGTAAGTGGAAACGTAAGTACACTCTGTTACTTCCAGATTTGTACTCTCCTGAAGATGGAGTACAGAACTGACGTTCCCTGTGATGGATGCTTGTCGTCCTATCATATATTTCCAGAAAATTCAGTGAACATTCCAGAGGGTTCTTCATTTCAAAAGAACTAACTTTCAGATGGACCTTAAAGAAACAAACACATTTTTTACCAATTAAGTGATCATTTAGACATGATCCTGATATAATCATTTGCTAAACAGCTTTTTATCTTTGGAAGACCTACATATGAAGTAAAAACTGTTCTTATTTTTATGTCATGTTCCTGTATATTTTTATAGTATATTGAGTCCAAGTTATAAAAAAAAGTGTCCCTTTGTTTGTAGGTATGTTGTTTTCCTTTTCCTTTATTTCTTTTTATTTCTGTCAGTGGATCAATTTTGAGGATACATGCAGGGATCTTACTTATTATAATTAAGGGTGATGGAAGGGCTGGGATGGAAAAAATGCCCCTTCCCAGGAATTTTTGGTTCCAGACTCTATCTTACTCTCTGTCCTGGTCTGACAAATATTTCCCATGTGCAGTCCATGTCTTCAGTGCCATTCCAGGCATTCACCACCAACCCTGGGGGAAGGTCCTTTATGGTCAGGTTACCATCTTGGTAGAAATCTGTAGCAACTGGCAGACGACAGACTGAAATTCCAATATGAAAATATAGTGTCATATTGTTTATTCACTAGTGTTTCAGACCGCCTAATAAAGACCTAACATAAACCTGTATCATATTGACCATCTGGAAGTCTACTGGTCATGTTTAATGACAAAGAATTGAATAGGTGTATAATGAACATCATATACCTGTATAACAGACAAAAAGATCCAGCCCTTTGCCAAGTCCATTTAACCACCCGTGCACACACACACAAACACACACACACATGCATGTGCAGATATACACACAAACACACACACACAGTAGATTGCAGATTTAGATTCATTATATGTCACACCTGCTGACTGTCAGAGAAAAAAAATCGAGATCCATGGCTCTTTGTTTCCATTAATTCTGCTAGTACTACACTTTCGGAATATATGAATTGATTGATCAGTTGAGTGATATGGCAATCAAGTATAAAGCAAACCATTACTTGAATAAATAAAGTGATAATTTGAAGAAATAAAATGAAGGTGGAGAATTTATTGCATGTACACCTGTATATATATATACAGTACTGTGTATACATGTATAATGTATATTAATTTTACTTGTTTCAAGTTTTTATGGCAGAAGGGCTTTTATAATTTAGGTTCATTTAGTGTTCAAAAACAAAGATAAAATCACACTTACATGCTACATGGCCTGCATCTAGTCTTGGTGCTGTAAGGTAAACAAAAGCAGAAATTTTGATATGTTTAAATGTCTAAGAGAGTTTTCTTGAGTTCTCCAAGTATTACTAACTTAAAGGCTATTTAAATGATCTTAACTTTGATAAGTTGAGAGAAAAAAACAATGAAATGAAATCATCACACATCCTTTTTAAAGAGAATTTAAAGAAAGTAAACAATGCAGTTCTCCGTGGAACATAAGAATATAATATATACATATTTTTTTGTTTGAAATGATATTGAGATCTGTTGGTGATGTTTTTCTAATAGGCAACCTTTTTGTTTGAAAAAATATAATGTAAGTATAATCACAAAATTTAATGATCGATCTGTACAAAAGTTGTAAAATTTGAAATTAGAAAAAATCATTAGGCAACAAGGACATCTGGTACCTGTGTTTGGCTGGTTTACAAATTCATACACAGCCTGAAATCCCTTGTACTCGATGGTACCATCTGTCTCAAAATGGATCCACATAAACTGGGATGTGGACTTAATCAATGGCGGAGGCTTGGCACCACAGAATCGTCCAATGAGAGGAGAGTACCCATACGGTCCATCATGGATCTCAAGGTAATCGTATTCACAGTCGTATGATGGCTCAATTTTAAAAAATTGAAATTCAAGTTTGATGACAAAGCCTGGTGGGGCTGAAAAAAGAAAAAAATGACCACATGTTGTCAAGAATCAGTCAATATATTGTTCATTTATAATAAAGCAGCCATTATTTGATAATACTTACAGTAAGGTTGTTATTGCATTATTTGTTTTTATTGATATTCTTGTTATTATACCGAAAGTCAATCAACTGATATGTTATGAAGTACAACTGTCAGTGAGTGAAATAAGATATGATTAAACAGTTATACATAATTTTGCAGATTGAACTATCTAAATTCGCTTCAACATTTCTTCTGCAACAACCTTTTGGGCCCCAGTCACCACTTGAATCGATCATCAACAAGATACAAGTATTTTGTATAATACAAGCATCAAATGAGCAATACTGACAGGTGATAGACATTATATGCATTAAAAGGGTTATATTTAATTGGATAGGGGTGAAGTGATGCTTAGCCTCCATATATAGTGTACCATTAAAATATATTGATAACTGAAACACTGAATTTACAGTAGCCGGTATATGAAGTATGGAATGGTCTGGGGAGAGAGAGAAAAAGAGGGAGAGGGGGTCTAATTCATATGTCGATTATGATGTGGTAAAGCAAGTTGCAGATGGCAACTATGGCAACTGATGGAGCATCTCCCTACATTGGGTAATACTCCTTGGGGTATGGTGGTCCTCTTTAACTGAGGGGAGCATGGGGATTGGTCAAACAACAATTACTGGAACAGCTGAGAAGCAGAAAAAACGTTAGTCATCATTTCTTGGGCAAATATGAATAACTTTTTTTTTGTATTTGGAAGAAACCTTGTACCTGCACTTCTGTACAACATTTCCATTCATATCATTTCTTGTTTGTGTCCTCTGCTTCAGAGGCTTCCATAGACAAACTCTTCTGAGTAGTGTTATTATATTTATAATTGTTACATCTTGCTTCTCTGGAGTCCGTTGTATAAAATGTTCTGTTCATCCTGCTTTATCTGCATTTTTTTTCTAAAAAATCTTTAAACTTTTAAGTTTAACTTTTAAAAGTGACATCAATAATTAATGGATCCTGGAGTTTTGTATTCAACTCCTAAAACTGTGGGTTGTCAAAACCAACACTTTCATAATTTAAATAGCATACAGATATTACAGCACTTTATTAATCCTCACTTAATCATGTCAATAATCCCAAACAACAAAATTACAATATCATATTAGGTATTGACAATTTTTTAAGTTACTTTTGTTGCATCTTTTGGAAACTAATTTCAGAAATATTAAATTTTTAAAATGTACAATATAAATATAAAAAAATACATGTTTCACAAATTTAGAAAAAAAAACATCAACAGGCTGGCAGACAAAGCTGGAACATACCCAAGCACGATGAAAAGTCATGAGATGTTACAAGAAATCATGATTCCAATCCAGTGGTATACCTGGATATCATAACAAATCTAAATATTTTCCTTCTCTGAACTTTCTAGCTCTGTCACTTATTTTGTGTGCAAAGAGCAGAGAAGGTCAATCGATGCACATGTGCAAAGCATTATTTAATTATGGCATATTTTGAATGTTGTTGCAACATGCCAACTTCAGAAAGTGATTGTGCAAAAACCAGGCAGATTACAGATACTGGACCTTAAAATATCTAGATTTACCATTAGTGGTGATTCAGCTAAAGAAACCTTAGGCAAAACTGCCTTTAAAATGGGCTTCTGGCAGCCCATTTTAATTTTATGCAAGTTGTAGAATTTTTTCAAAATTTTAAGCAATATAACATGCCCCCTTAGTATAAGGAGTATTTAAAAGCACACACAGGGAAGGTGCCTGCAGCTGGCCTTTGTTTCCAAGGGTGGTTACTAGTCATGTGAAAAACAATTTTTGTCCTATCAGCTCTAAGTAACTAGGCCACATGAAAAACATCCAGTAGCGTTGCCAATGGTCACTCAGCTTTGTTTCATATGCCTATTAAATTTTCACTCCTGGGGCAGTCTTTGTTTAGCACAGCAAGCTGTAACATGCGTAATATTTTGCGTTAGTACACCAACTTTGTTAGTTTAAAGCCTATTCTGCTCTGCTCTCCTGCTACCCTTTCCTTTCCATATTCGGGACTTTTCATTATCTTAACTCAGTCGCAAGTGGTGGGATATTTCATTTTCTGTTGCAGAAATAGCTGAATTTTTTATGGTCCAATTAATTACTATTTAATTTGTCTGTTCTCCTTATAGTGTTCTAGATTATGGGAAATAAAGGTCATTTTGCCGACTCTGTGTGTGTTTTTTAAAGTTTTATAGTAAGTATGAAGAATTTTATGACATACATAAATACAACATATTTAAAATGTCACGAAATTGAGGGTTTTCTTATAGGAAAATTTTATAATGAAAATATTTAAAATAACTAAAAGCTTATATTTTGGCTATCCCGTATGTCATTGCCGGGCTTTTTTCCAAGATGATCTTCTCTCGCTCGTGAGATCATTACTTTCTGTTTAAGATGCATCCTATTCAGAATTAATCTCTCAAAGGACATGAACCTGAGATAAGGTATCAGAAAATGTCAAACCCGATTCATTTGCAGTTGATGTGTATTGTTTTTCTTTCATCCACACTTATGACCTGACAACATATGTGTATCTTTTAGTGCGTTCTCAACAGCCTGGAAGAACAAACCTGAAGATATCTGTTTCTCAAGGGTGGATATAAAGAGTCATCTGGGTCTTCAGGAGATGATCAAAATTTTCTTTAAAGGCACCAATGGTAATTATTTAAAAAAAGTTTAACGCCTCACTCGTTCCATATTATTTTACTTTGAAATTTCAAGATATGGTATTTTTAGTAATCCTTTAAGACCCTTTGCCAATATGAAACAAATGTGGATTTATGTACCGTGCAGTTTCTTTCAAATGTTTTTATAGAAACAATATCATATTATATAAGGAAGGGATATTTGATTAATTGATTATGTTTGAATTTAAGGCACAGTCACCCTTAATCAAGAGCTTAAATGAAATGAAATATATAATGGAATCTGTTACATATTGGTGGCATTCATCAAAAAACTGAAAATTAAAGGAGTCATTAGGGATGTTTATTAAGCACCTTGTTAGTACCTTGAGTGTCAGAGCAACGTAAAAGCTAGCTTGCTAAATATACCTTGTGGTGGAGTCGCTTTTAGTAGTATTGCTACTATGGGTTATATATGAAATCAAGATCGAGCTGGCAATACCGGAATCTAGAACCTAGGGTACTTGTTAGGTAACATTTTAAAAAATAACTTTGGGCAGTAGCTGGAACATTGCACCCACCTGCTACGCAGCTATTTACATGAAATTCTCAAGTTTAGCACCCCGTGGTTCAGGGGTCACTGGATAAAGGACAGCTGTGGAAAGGGCAGAGCCATTTTGATAATTGACTGGTATGGTAATTACTTGGTCTTTTCAATGGCCAAACTGTCAGATACATATAGTTTTATTATAATCACAAAAATTATATTTTTTGTGGCATTTGTGTTGCTATTACTGCATATAATGGTAGTAGGAATGTTCTTATTGTGAAAAATTTTGACTTGAAAAATATAGTATTTGTAACATATGCACAATTTCCCCCATTGAAAAGAATAAGATGTTACCACAAGTTTCCAATGACCATTGAAACCCTGGATGCCAATTTAACTTATTTTTACAACAAGTGGTTGGTTGGATACCAGGCTAATAAAGGAATTACTTGAATTTCCTTAGCATGTCGTATAATTACCAATTACAGCTGGTAAATTCAATCATCTACTTCCAAGAGTTAGACTATTGAAAATGTTTTAGAGTTCTCAAAGTGCCGAGTGTCCTGCCATGCTGTGAAGAATCAGAATGTCTTGATTGATGACATCTAGGAACAGGATGATGCAGAGTTGTTTTATTAAGTTTGCTTTGCAAGAGCATGCTCCTTCCATTTCAGCCACTAAAAGTGCATTTGAACTGAGCTGCCATGTCAAATCTTTGCCAAGAAACCTGACCAAATGACATTGTATAGTTTCAAACAGCATATATAACTTAAACAAATGCCACAGGGTATTGTTTCATATTTCCCCCCAAAAATGACATTTGAACAGATATTTTATGTTTTTCCCCAGTTTTTTCAAATTTAGAATGGAGCTCTTCAAGCCAAAAGAAAGTCTACATGTAGGTTCATTAAAAACCCAAAACCCCCTGCCAACAGGCCAGTAAATGAGTAGACTGAGCAAACTGACTGCCTAAAACTCAGGGGCATCTTGATAGTACGAAGGTTCATTGGGCCAAAAAATGGTAACATTTTCATTGTTTTTTTAATCAACCTTAGCTTCGGACTATTGCTGTGGCCCTTAAAACTCAGGGTTCCTAGCTGGCAGTGAATGTCCTTTGAGCAGCCATTCCTGAATTAACGGATAAATTTAAGTGAATTAGGTGATTAGAGAGAAAGGCAATAAATACCAGACCTGGTCAATGATGTGACTGCTATGTCACTTATACCCCCTTTACACTGGACGGCGTCCTTTCTGCGTCCTCTCTGCGACCATGAAATTTGGCATCGCTGTGGTCTTAATAAGGAGGCACGAGCATTAATTTTGTATCAGAATGAATGCTCAATGATCGGCCAGTTGTCGGCAGGTAAAATATTATAATTTTTAAACTCTCAAATGGGGCCGTACTGCTGGACGCAGAAAGGACGCCGTCCAGTGTAAAGGGGGCTTTAGCTAACACAGACATAATAGATTTAATTGTTCCATTCATAGGGTGACTCAGATCTGACATTGATCTAATATGTGGTTGTCTGTTTTCCTAATGATCACAAAACAATTAGCTGTATTGCCAGTGCCCTCCCCGGGGAGTTGAGATCATCTACACCCAGGCTCAATTACAGCACAAAATGTGCCAGATATAGTGTTTATCTGTTGTAAATGGAGTGCAATGTGTGAGAACCAAATTTTACTTATACTTTTTGAAATGTGTTCTGTAGTATGGTATAACTCTTTTATAAATGTGTAACTCTTTTTCACTGGCCATTTCCATATTTGATTTTATGAAGCTGGAAATATTATAAACTAAATATCTAGAAGGAAAAACAAAGAAAGTTTTGAAGCAAACTTTAAGTATTACCTGCTAAAACTTGTGTACATGTGGTGCCATTGTCGTAGTTATTGGGGAAGTTTGGGCTGTAGAATTCTTGTAAACCTTGCTGGTTGCCGTAGGTGAAGTTCCAACAGGCACTGGGTACATAGTCACCAATGTGGGGGGCAGGAAACCTGGATGCTGTTAGTATATCATCAGCTGAAGATATAAAAATAATAATAATAATAATAATAATAATATGCATCAAGAAAACATAGCAGGCACTTGCAATTGGTACATGATCACCACTGATGTGAGGGACAGTATACTACCAATAATAATAATAATAATAATAATAATAATAATAATAATAATAATAAATAGTCAAAAAAATAGAAAGATGAGTGGGTAATGAATGAGAATACTTGCTGAAGAAATCTAGTTTCAGAGCAGCTACAAGTAGGTGGCTATATATCTATTAATATTAATAGCCCTCATGTAAATAGACCACAATTGTCAGGATGTCAGATAATAGCTGGCCAGTAATATGAATACAATAGATATATTCATATAAAGACGGGATATTAGCAAAAAAAAAAAAAAGAAAAGTGAAGTACCATTTTTTTCATTTATATTTCTATCCTGATTTGTTTAAATTCTTGTTGTAAATTTGAGATTCTTATGTTCTCTCCAGCATATAAAGCACAGATAGAAATCCAAGAGTATCTGTGCAAAAATTGTTTTTTGGAAAATGATGTAATGAAACTGGTATTTCATTTAGGTAACCTATTTGAAACTAAATGGTGGCATTTTGTTGAGTTCTGCAGCATTAATTTGACATAGTTACTTGCTTAATATTATTTCATTAATATATTAATAATGTGTTTTAATTTAAGCTTAAATTAAAAAAAAACTGATTTAAACTGCCAATATGAAAAAGCTTGCATGGAAATTGACTTTTTATCATACAGCACATGCTACGCACATTACATTTTAAGTGATACTGATTGAAAAATTGAAGTAACCCAGCTGAGATTTTTAAAATCCTCTCTTTTAAATTAGATACAACAAACCGTTTGAGTTTTCTTTTCTATGCTTCTTGCATCATGACTAAGAATAAATATCTAGACAGAATTTTGGTTTGTTGCCAAATACACTGATGGGCAAATTTTTTATCTTTGAATACCTGTGAAGTATGAAGTCAAGAACAAGCAAGAGCACAGCTTCTCATTGTTTTCTCACCCTCCCCCCCCCCCTAAAAAAGGAAACATCTTATTCTTGGATTACAATTCACTGGTCTTACTGCAAACACATTCTGTAATAGGGCATTCAATGAATTTCATGTGAACCCTATTTGTTCAGAATTCCTGTTTCTGCTGTTTACCAGTAGGACTTCAGAGGGGGGGGCGGGGTGCTCTATGGGTTAGTCAGGTTTACGGACACATTTAAAACATATGGAAGCCAGAACATGTGTATACAACATATAGCCCCTGTTGCTAGTATTTTGTCATATAATTCTACAGAAAAAATTGCATAATAACAAACCTTGTTGCATTCTGTGCTTCTGTGAAGTGAACTGAGAATTTAGATTAAATATCTGAAGAAGTTTGTAACAATCAAAGTGCAGGCTGAAAATTCCACAATTTATGCCTACACTAGTAACTGGACATGTGCTTTTTTTACTGTCAGATACAAATATATGAAAACAACAAATAAATAAATAATCAGTTTGTTACATGAAAGAAATTGTCAAATAAGTTCAGACTGCCAATATTTAATATAATTTTTACTAAACACTAATCACCTATCAAATTTGAATAAAACAAATTCAATTTGACAGTATGTTCTCTAAAACAATGTTGTTTCTGGATGACTTTTTGTGTGTAGCTTAAGCCTGTAAAACCTTAAAAAACTAAGATTTTATTGGAAAAAATGAGCCATGTGAATACTTAAAGTAATTTCTATTCTTTTCACCTTCCATACAATTCAAGCAAATGGCTATCAGCTAAGTGACTTGAGTAGTTCTGGCATCTGCCTCTAATTTCCTGTAGTCTAGATAGGGACAAGATAGCCACGATGTACTTACCTACATTGAGGGGCACTAACCGGACGATGATTAAATAGAGTGTTATCACCAACTTGAATTTGGAATGCATTAGATCAAGTCAACTGAATATGTCCGTGCTTCAGAATACTTCTTGTAGTCAAGTCCTCTGTTAAAATGGCTTCAAAAGAGATGAACAAATTAAATGTTCATGTGTGTAGTTCAACACTGTTATTCACTTCAGAAAGTTGGGGAAAAAATGGACATCATGTCCATGTTCCTGTTATTTGAGAACCAGCAGTGCTTCCAATGTTTGCATTCAAATGAATTGCTGGCTTGAACCAAATACATATGTTTACATGAATAAGTCATATGCTAAAAGTCAAACAGTTGTTGTAAAACGATGTCTGTCAGCATAAGAACCCATTTTTTGCTACATATATGGGTAAAACAAAATACACCAACATATGTTACTGTTTGATTTTGCTTGATATTTTAACTCCAATGAGAGAACATGGTAAAATTTAAGAAAATCACTGCATGGATTGCGATAAATTTGTAAAATTATTTTCATGGAAAATATGAAGTTGAGATTTCTGGCAGCTCTGTCTTTTAATGCAGGAGGTTGGTAGCTTTCCTGGTGATGAAAAAGTTCACTTTTTCTTCACTAGACAAATGTTAACCACTGAAAGATTCTAGCCAATATATAGAAATCATCTCCTTGCAAATTAATTTTTAAAAGCTTTTTCAGCATACTTGTATCATACTGTCTCCATTTTTGCTGGATTTTCCTGTTTTGCTATCGTAGTTTTGGTATAATATCCATTGAGTTTTCCTTGTTGGTATGTTTCATCTGGTGTAATATTGCCAGTTACAGGTTGCATGGAAAGACAAAGCACCGTTTTTTTTTTTTTAATAAAATGAAGACCACCAGGAAGAAAGTCCATCTGGATCAGAGAGACTGTGTAAATGATATGGTCAGTACCTTGCCTGTACAAGGCATACCATGGTCAGCACTTGCGGTCACTATGTATTAGTCTTCCATTAAGATTATATATAACTATAACTTGTCACAGACAGATGAACTCAAAAGAAAAAACATCCTCTTCCATAGCTTGTTCAGCATGGCTGATACATTAAGGTGTGGCTATGGTTAGACTGATTATCAATTAAATAATAACAATATTTTGAGGCACACAATCCTTTCTGTTTCAAGTTGACTGAGTTATAGCCAGGCATGAAATCATTGCACAAAAGATATGAATATCCCAGAAATCACAGCTGGCAGGATCCTAGCTGGCTGTTTCCTTCACTGTACTGGTATGTGGTAAGATAGCCAATGGGGACACCAACCTTCCAACTGGATATCCACACAGTAATTGGCCTCTCTGATACACTGTCTCTTTGAATTTCCTAGCTTTAATATCTTGTTAATCCTATAAAGTTGATGCTGTTTTATATATCCTGTTCCTGGAGTATACAGGTCTTAACTCCTATCATATACCGGTACTGCCTAAGTTACAGCGTACTCTCTCAATATTCTAAATAAATGGACTAGAAGTCTGGATCCTGATATCTGAGTAACAATTGCATTACTGTTCCACCAAGATCCCACAACAGTCGCAGGGCAATAAATCCAATGGAGTAAGTAGTTGAAGTTAGAGTCCTCAGCTTTCTAAAAGGGAAAGAGCTCTGCTTGTTCTGCTGCTTCAAACTGGCCAAACTGGTTAAGACCTCTAATCACAGGATAAGCTTTGATATCTGCTGTTACTGAGCTGGTCTCCGCTGACTCAGTGAGAGAGAGAGAGCTAAAGCAAGTCAAACATAAATTCCCTCTCACACGTCCCACACCTCATGGTAGTCATTGGCATCTTATTCAATTTGTTTTGTTTTTTTCAAAATCTGAAGTCATGACCTTCCCTACAGCTGGTTCCATGTTGTGAAGATACAGAAATCCACCACTGTGTGATCACAGGTGCTTGTATTGGTTTTAATGCATTTGATAACACTGGTCAAATGTCTGTTTGTTTTTGCATACTTTGGCCGATTCTCGATAAAGCAGCAAACTGTTCTACAAAGTCCTTTTTCCCTTCTTCATTTTCATCAAATATCCAACACTGCTGGGTTTGTTTGTCTGTTTTCATTATATATATATATTTGCCAATGAATGCTATGCTTTCATAAGTTCCCAATAAAGCACTTAGTCTGGCTGGAGTTATTGTACACATGCAGTTTTTTCTTTAAACTTTTACTTACTTCCCATTGCTCACAACGTACTGCTTCCTGGCTTCTAGAACACTCTTAAGATAGTACCACACTACTTATCACTGCAGGATAAACCATCAAGAAAAGGGGTGCGCNAGCCGACTTTTTCGGCGCAGCGAACCCTCGGCACAGCGAACCATCGGCATAGCGAACCTTTGATTTTGGGGCTCCGGAAAAACTTAGCCGATTTTAGACCAATTTTCCGGTTTTGTCGGCACAGTGAACCCTCGGCACAGCGAACCTTCGGCACAGCGCGCTGTCCCCAAGAAAAGTATTACTTAACATGTGTATTAAGAATAATCCTGGAATGACGAAAAGGCCCACAGATCCTTATGTAAGTCACAGCTAGGTCTTGTTCCAGGAATGAGTCCAGTGCTATATTAGACTGATAAGATGTCTGGTCTGTCACATACACCACATATTTCTGATAACAGCACATCTTTTCACCAAACAGCTTGTTACATATTTGGCCATGTACAGTACGTCCAAATGTTTTCACATTGTTTGTTGATATCTTCTGGATTTTTTATTCACTGTCCATGTATGATGTCAACTTTATTGTGCCAATAAACCTAATCCTTTTCATTTTATTTAGCTCCACCTGAAATACTGTTATCTTAAGTCAGAAAAAAATTATCTGGTTGCCTGACTTTAAAAAATTCAGAAAATATTCTATTTCAAAGAGAAAACTGATTCATAATGAAACTTTTTTTGAATATGTACTGCCTTGAATGCGTGAATCTCCACCATTTGCAAATCTAGATTAGTTTTGCAATGTCATAAAATCTTGGTTCATTGGAAAAGTCAACTCGTCACGGAATGGCAGCTGCCATAAAACCATGGGCAGTCAAAAAATCAGTCTTCTGATCTTAATGCCTGTTAGTTACTCCTCCTGCTGGGTTCCAGCGGGGTTCCCTAGTTGTGGTAGTGGTATCCAACATCTATGTTTTCCGGCAGAGTATACAACTGTTTCAGACCAGAATAGACTGTTTGCATTGAATGGCCAAGAAGTCTGCCTCACACCTGTTTACTATAGATGCACTTGGATAAAAAGAAAGGCCGTGTACTGAGATAAAAAAAAACTCCTTCCAATCTGGCATAACCATTTGCTGGGATGCTAACTTCCAACATAAGGACCTCGAGTCTTGTTCGAATCAATGCCAACAACCCCGCTGCTTTCCAAAGCATGGTTGCAAATCCCAATACAATCTTCCCAGATGACCAGATGGTTGCTGAATTATTTCCTGGGAATATTTTACATGGTAGTACATTGTTTTATGTACTTTCGCCTGATCTCCCTTCATAAATTGGAAGTAATGGGCTGAGTATTTCTGCAATTTTTTTTTCATTTTTTTTTCTCTGGTTATGTTCTCTCTTCTCTGTAATGCATCTAATATTGTAGTTGATTTTAATAAAACTTGATGCCAAACTGCCTGTTACATGTAACTGATTAAACTCTGGCATATCCCTGTATATCATTTGATCATTTGACTCCAATATTGCACAAAATCCAATCTTGGTTCATACTAATGTCTGGCATCACCTGTTACAGTATAAATACATAATCTTTTGACTTCAGATATAGGATCGCAACTCAAAGCTCAAAACTTGCTTAACAAGAACAAACGATACCATCTGCATGCGCCAAAGCTTTTTAGAATAGCATTTCTTTTTGAAATATAGGCTGCAAGTTTTTCTTCCCCGTCTTACATCACAGCCTGAATTATTGATGCCTTTCAACTGATCCCTTCCTGATGGAATCGTAAATTAATAACACTTGTATTGGGTATCAACAGCACTGCAACTCTATGGTTACATGAAGAACTGCCCGATGGTCAGTCAATGGTCAATCGCCATGAGAGTCTTAAAATTATGAATCAATAAGAAAATAATCAGTCAACAGCATTAATGCCCTACAACTAGTGTATCATGTGTAAATGTGGCACAGGGCTCATTTCCAGTAAAAGTGTCATGTGGATCGATCCAACTCTGCAGAGATTTTTTGCTGAATGCAGTCAGATCAACATGCTGCACCTGGTTTCGAACCCTCTTGTATAATCACCAGAAGCGTGTTAATCTTGTTGCATTCAGGGATAGTCCACATGAAGTTGGATCGATCTATGTTGAATGATAATTTCATTGGAAATGAGCCCACAGATGAGGGATGCAGACATAAAGCCCTCAAGGTAAATTAAACACAGATGAACAGGCATGAATATTAATGAATGATGGTAGATGATCCGGACCTTAAGTGTATCAATACTCCAGGTAATACCTGTGATGACACACCTGGATCTTCATATACATATGGCCACTCAGGTGTGATAATTACTACATTAAATATATACCATGTAAGGTACAAGAATACAGGTTAGCACTGAAGAATACCTGATAATTCCAAAATTCATGGACGGATATCAAAATGTGAGGTTAAAATTAGAAGAAAAAAATTTGATAAGTTTTTACCATTTTACCAATTACCAACTTCATACATTGTATCAGAGCTATTTCTGATCATTGAATAATCAAACTGCCAATACTGGTTAGCAGCCTGGACTTTCAATTAGATTTGTGTGAATTTAGAACGCTGATCGGTGGGGATTTATGCAATCAGCTACTTTAAATAGAAACATACCGGTATTTTGTCACTGAAGATGATGCAATATATTATAACGTTCATAGTAAGTGGCAAAGCATTTAGTAGTACCCAAGAAAGGTATTTAGAAACAAACACCTAAAAGAAAATACTCTTTTAAGAGCCCATGGCTCTTAAACTCATATACTAAAGAGTTTAAATGACAAAGAAGTTAAGACCCTCCCCCCCCTCCACACACACACACACACACACACACACACACACACACTGATAAAAACATCCAATTAAACAACTCCATTGGTAGCCATCTTTAAAGTGGAATAAATATGGAGAAATATTAGATGAACATAGGCTCCATTTACCTCGGTATATATTGTATACTGTCTAGAACTTTGTGACTATAAGAAAAATGGAGTAACTGATGAAAAAAAAAATTCTGCCATGATTTCAGTGCTTATTAGAAGATGAAGTAATTTATGGACATTTTTTCAACTGAAAGATGATGTGGCTATGCTGCCTCTAAATGCCGCTGATTGCTTTAAGCTATGTTGCTACCAAGTATGAGTCAGATTACTTATGTTTTTCACTAGTTTAAACAGGTGTGAAAGGTTTGGCTCTACCAATTTTACTTCATTTTTTTTCCTTTTTCTCAGCTGGCGGCCAGGGAAATCAAATAACTACAATGTGGAAATATCAGGATTGAAATTTGCCTTTACTTTGAAGCTTTTTTTCCAATGCTTTGAAATTAGATTGGTTTTGCCAGATACCTGAAAATAATTTCATATCAGTTGATTACAGTCTGTTGAGCTGGGAGCCAACGGTGAGAAAACTTTTGTCAGTTTTAGATTTTCTTTCGTAGCAAATTTTGCTAAGATATAGGAATCATTCTGTTATAATTTTCATTTTTTTTTTTTGCATTTTTGACATGAAATGATGTTAATTTTTGAAATATATAACACATCTTTCAATATTTCGTAACTGCAAAGGTCAGTTTTTTGCCAGATATCAAATATTAAAAATCAAATAGAAAATGATGACGTTTTGTTGCCTCTATTTTAAATAATTGATTAATCCAAATGATAGGCTAAGTCATTATATAATTTGAATATAATAGGCATAACCATTGTTGGATCGAGTGTTTTGCTGGGGAGGTTGGCGGGGAGGGGGGATTGGGGCAAAAGGGTAAGAAATAATTTAAAATATAATACACTAGGCGAGTGCAATTTTAGTATGATATAAAAGACACTAGGATGGTACAATTTTTTGGATTTTTGGTCTTCTTTTGCTTGTTTTATGTTTTATGTTATTTTTTTTTTTGTGGCGGGGGGGGGGGGAGAGAGAAAAATAAGAGGTTATATCAAAAGCTGCTGTGCCCTATTTCATTAACTTATCAAAATTGAGCTATCATATATTTATCATGCAGCAATATAAAACAAATTTTTGTAGCTAGAGTTTATTTTTGCTGTCACAGCTAGGACTCTGTAAGGGAAGCCTATGATGCACTACAAACCATATATTTAAGTCAAGATTCACAATCGAAGTATCTATATACTTAACGGAATAAGCGTCAACATTATTTTGTTAAAAGTCATCTCAAATGTTGCGTATGTGATAATCCATCATTTAACGACCAATAGTCAGATTGAGGTTAATGAGGCAAATTACGTCATAATGAGAGGTGAATGATAAAATTGCCGTAAAATACCCTCATGCTATATTTACTAGCTTTCATCATTATAAATTAACAATATAGTCTAACTTAAGGTTCAAGTGTAATGTGTGCCAGCTTCGTTATGTTTTTCAACCTCTGCATGTACACACTTATAAGACAGGAGGGCACGTACCGGTAATACTTTTTAAAAAATGAGGAACACAGCAGTGGCGGATTTAGAGGGGGGTCAGGGGAGTCCTGACCCCCACCCCCACCCCCGCCCTTCGATATCTGGTCCCATCTTGTAATTAGAATTGTGACGAACTGAATCATAGTCCTAAACCGCACCAAATGGCACCGTTCGCCCTCCAAATTACCAAAATTTTGGAGGCCCCCAACCCCACGCATCCGCGGACCTCCCGCCCCCTTCAAATAATCCTGGATCCGCCCCTGGATAGCCTGTGTCAGGTTAGAAACTTGGGCAATAAGTCACTGACCTTTTGAAAAAATTGTATATTGCATGGTCAATAAAATTACACAGACAGTGGACTTAATTGCCACCATATAAAGCTTTTTTTTTCATTCTTTCACTTTCATTTTATAATTTGGGTTTTGAATGGATCGTGTTCATATCTCTGAACATTTATTTATCTCTTTTGCTTCCTTTCGTTCTTTCTCTTTTCTATGGAGATCGTTTTTGATTTCTAAGAATATTCGTTGCTCATTCCTTTACTGTTTCTCCCTTTTTCCTTGTTTGTTTGTTTCTTTTTTTTTGTTTCTTTTTCTTTCTTTTTACTTCCCTTCTTTCTTTTTGCCTTATTTTCCAAATTCATGCAGGCAGAGCGTACTGCACAAAATTGAAAACTATACGCTTTGTCTTCCTTACCACATCTAATTTGTCGGGTAATTTTCAGCCACCCAGATCCCGTTCACCTCAGTCATAAATCTTAACTCTCAGTATTACAGTGAAATTGATCAAAACTCACTGGCAACATGTGGATGTCAGTTTTGAGTGTAGTAATTGCCTGTTAACTAGGTAAATACGAGGGTTTAGCATATGCATGGACAAATGTCATCAATTTACACAGTGACAGTTGTTGATGTCATCCCATTTGTGCAGTGCCAGCTGTTATAGGGTATACATTATACATGTTACGTGACTACATGTAATATCATGCTTTGGTGGGGATTACTATACATTTTTAAACACCTTACCAATTTGAACATCTTGCATTTTCAATATATATATAATTTTAGTCACTCATATTTAGACCTGAACTTCATTGTTATGGCTACTAATACAGGGGCGGATCCAGGATTATTTAAAGGGAGGGGGGGGGTCCGCAGATGCGAAGCTGACCCTCTCCATCCCCTTGACGTGAGGTTCGGGACCCGCTGAGGGGCCCCGAAAATGTTTGGTATTTTAAAGGGCGAACGGTACCATTTGTTATGGTTTAGAAATTCTACTTTCAAGAGGGTACCATTGGTGTGAATTATTTCAGAAATCGAAGGAAGGGGGGGGTCAGGACCCCCCCCTGATCCCCTCCCTAAATCCGCCACTGTGATACATTGCAATCAATTATTAGCTATTTCCTCCACGCAATTAACGAAGAGGTTTGCGTCCCAGCAGTTTAGTGTACCCTGTGTTTCAGAAGTAAATGGAAACTCATCTCTCTCTACTGTCAGCATATTCCGTATGCTGTTTCCAATATCAGAAACAGCATGTCTGTACCTTCTCCAGTTTCAGATACTGGAAACGGGGGTGCAGGCCCGTACCCGAGGAGCGGGGCCGTAATTGAAAAGGTCCGCTCTGGGTACAATTTGATCTAGACTCACGAAGATTTCATGGTAAAACATCTATCTTTTGTCAGAAAAAGCCCCCCCCCCCCCACACCCCTTTTGAAATTGCTTGCTACAGGCCTGGGGTGTATATGGGTGCATTCAATGAATCTGTCGCACTGCACACTAAGGCTGTATTCCCAGAGCTTTTAGATCGATCTATCCCCGCGGGGAGTCTCACTTGATTTCTGTCAGATAATCCGGCTTAAATGTCCGTCCCGCCTACTACAAGCTGTAAGGGGGTAATTAACTTTCGTGTCCGCTCGGCTGACAGCTATTTAGCGTGAACCCCCAGGGAGTTAGGTCGATCTAAAGTTGATCGATCTAATCTCTGGAAATGGAGTCTAACTCCACGAGGACTCTGGGTGACTGCAATCAGATTAACAGATTAATACACCTCCCCCTGGCGTTGAGTAGAATGCAGAAAAGATGGAGATTCTACGAGTATGTGGAAACAAAAGGAGGCGTGTTAATCTGTTAATCTGATTGCATTCGGCTAGAGTCCCCGTGGAGTTCGTGGGCATTAGCAATAGTACAATAGATCCATTGTGAACGCACCCTATATGTCCTATGATATTGAAAACGGCCGTGAAATTGTGACAGTAGAGAGGTGAATTCCCGGTATCCCCTGAAACACGGGGTGGAAATTAACCCATGGCCGTGTATACATTCACATCATTCTGAAGCAATTTGGAGGATAAATTCCTAAATCCCCAAATTACCCCCACTTTTCATCTTTTTAATTACCAACTTTTTTGCGAATAAATTTATGCACATAGACGCTAACTGTGGTTTTCTGCCTTTTTTGTTAAAAAAATGAGTGCCATGGGTTTTCAAAAATCTATTGCGTATCGTGTATTCCATGCATCTTGATATTACTCGTCCGTGCACAAATTATTTTCATTTGCAATTAAATGGGCATATCTCGCGCAGCGCAGTTGATAGGGGAGCCAAATTGGTCGATGAACTTTCAGGAATCAAGCTGTTTAAATATTTATTCCCCATGTGAGATTAGGTCACTTTCACACTGAGCTCAAAAGGACTGAATCTCATTCGACCCACGTTGCTTTTGTAGTCTTTGGTCCTGTTTTACAAAAGTGCAGCTGCGTGGTCTTAATTAAAAATTTAAAAAAATCCTCTTGGATAATTAAATAAGGATGCTGGAGGATGCTGGATGTAATCAAATGTGACAACTTTTGAAAAGTAGGTCTAATACGTACATTTAAAACACACAATAAACGTTGAACTTTATGTAGCAAAAAACTTATTTTCTGGAAATTTCAGCTCTTTTCCTACATCCTCAAAGGTTAAACCGTATCAAAATCCTTTCATAGAATTACGATCCATACACCCATTTTGGAGTTCTAAGAATGAGGTTTCGGTCACCTTAGGGAAGGACTTGTGATATTTTTTTGTTCATTTCAGTATAAACTGGACATTTGGATCTTGAAAACTGTTTAACGTGACATATTTTTCAGCAGTTTTTTTATAAGTTATACCCAAGCTATTAGGGGGAAATTGCTGAAGTCTCTAGGATTTATTCTTTTGCTATATCATAGTCTAGCCTACGCAAGCCTTCGCCTTTTTTAGCTTAATGTGATAGAAAAGAAATCTGTTGATATACTGGACAGTAATCAACTAGATGTCGAAAAGATACGGAAACATGATTATCTAAATGTCTGCCCGTGGCAATCGATCTGTTCGTTGCCTCCAAGGGCGAGAATGACACAAAAACTAAGAAAATAGACATAGGGAAGCAGAAAAAGGTGAGCAAAAACACGAACACACAGGTGGGAAAACATTCCATTTAACAGTCAGAGATATCGAAGAACTTATCCTAAATATGCACGAGCCTTTGAGGTTTCTTTGCTGTTTTTGTATCACCGTTAAAATAAGTACCGGGGTAGGCTAGGTCAATGGGCATTTCTCAACCTGCACGGAATCCTATCCAGGACATGAATCTCTCTTTTATTTATTTATTTATTTATTTATTTATTTATTTATTTATTTATTTATTTATTTATTTATTTATAACTCTGCTCATTTATCCTGATGCTTATTAATTTTTGTTACTGCACCTATTGCTTATACCGACCCCGTGGGTGTGTGTGTGTGTGTGTGTGTGTGTGTGCGTGCGTGCGTGCGTGCGAGTGTGTGTGTGTATGTGGTATACTTTCACGCGTAAGGCACCCCTTGCTTTTCATCTTTTCAGATCTTTCCCTAAGATGACGCTAGAAAACGATCGACTGATTCTTTCAGTCTGATTTATGATACGGAATCAACCGAAGTCACCCGAGGTATGAAAGGGAAGGCGACGAACCATGATACACATAACAACACATCGCGGTGATAAAATATACACCGACTACACCTCGCTTATCCTAGCTAACTACACGTTCATTAAAAGGCAATTATTCTATCATACTGGTGTTACTATGATTCAACATCACAGGATAAAGCTTAAATCGGATAAGGAATAACTCGCACCACACGATAAAATCCACAGGAGATCGAGGCCTCATACGATATATTGACCTGTTAAGTGCAGTGGCATAGAACAACATGGCCATAATGTCTCACCTGTTGGTCTGCGTGACGAGTCCCTTGTCTGCATGTCTCCTCCCTTCTGTTCACGCCCGTGATTGCTGTCCTCTTGGGTCATCCCTGCTCCCCACAAGTGGACACTGGTCAGCAGGAAAAGGAGCAGGTAGTAGTAGCAGTAGTGGTGACCGTCCACCGTGTGCCCCATTCTGCCGGACATTCTATAACGAGAAACGAGATGCATTGGCTTCTGCGTGGGACTAAATCATGCATGAAAATACGCAACCTCTTCAGAACGCGTTTTGGAAAACAATCGAATAAGCTGTTATATATGAGAGAGAGAGAGAGAGAGAGAGAGAGAGAGAGAGAGAGAGAGAGAGAGAGAGAGAGAGAGAGGCATGCGTCATACAAACAATACTCCCTGTGCATTTAAACCCGCGTTTTACCTCATTTTCGAAAGCATATTGATTACACATGTATTTACAGCACGGGTGTTTTTGTGATACTGGAGAAAAAATACCATACAAACGCTCTTATACGTGCCATATTTAAGTACAAAGAAATGTGTGATGCAGTACAAACAGTCAGCATAGATGTAAACTGTGTTTAAAATCAGCACCAAGTTGCCCATACTCCTGGTAGAAAACATGGCAGAAATCTATATAACGAGTCATACAATTTCACAGTAGCAATGTTTTAATACGGGTACAGGCACTCGGAGAATCGCACTAACAAGTGTCCTCGGCAGCTACATGCCCAGTCCAACGAATTTTGTATGATTGTGTTAGCTGCGACGTGCAGCTGTACCCCTCGGAATTATTGTACCATTACTTCGTAAGCCAAGCATAAGATTTACTTTTTCCTCTTAACACAATGCATTATGGAAAATGGTCGTCGTATTCCACCATTGGATCTGTATGTAAACTGTTGACACATTGTTAAGGACAAATAGTTCTCCTTATTCCTCTCATAATAATAATATAATGCGGCAATTAATTATGTGTCTGTTATATTGTATTCGGTGCGATGGATGATTCGTGATGATTGTTGGTACCCACGTATTTTATAGTTTCTTTTGACGTAAAAGTCGAAAAAATCGATTATAGGCCTAATCACCTTCTCCTAAAAAGATCGTTCGTAAGATTTGGACTCGAAATATGCGAATCTTTCTCTGGCGTCGCCAAGAAATGTCTGGCGCTAAACGACCATCCATCCGTTTTAAAGAAATGGTATAAATGTGTGTGTGTGTTAGCGACTGGCTTCCCCAGTCTTTTGAACTATTGCATATACGCGCATTCTTTGCCTTCCCACGTTGCGTAAAATGCTATATATTTGTGTACGGACAGTAATTTCATTTCTTTTGAGGCTGAAGCATGCCTTCGAGACACAAAACAGATTACAAACAGGACAAGAGTGAAGGTTAATCGCATTACTCTTTGAATTTTTGAATATTTTTAGGACAAACTCAACGCCTTATCATTATTACCCATCGCTGCTACAGCATTTGAGCATGGTCGCGAATTTTGAGATTTTAAAAACTAATTATAAAATGTTTGAACATGACATGTTTAGGTCATGAAATGCTTATCAATCGCAAAAGTCACTTTCATGCACACAATTTGCATCCTATGACCTTCAATTGACATGAACCTTGTGTACACTTCGTTTGAATACCGTGGTAATTTTGCGAAGCAGAAGGAATACCGACAGTCGTTTTTTGCCCATAGTCCTTTCTTTGGCTGCATTCAGAACACATTAACTAGTCCGCGGGAAATATATGGCTACCCACTAAAAAGCTTGCCGTCTAATCCGCTAATAGACATTGAATATATTCCCCGTGGGGAAGTATTCAAGTGGGTCGGCCATATTTGACCCTCGGACCAGTTAGTCCACTCTTCTGAATGAAGCCTTTGAATGACTTCTAGATGTAGTTATGCTCTCCTTTTCCAGAAGATTAGAATTCCCCCGGTAGTAACGTGTTCCTGGCTGACAAGAGGCCAACTTTTCCCTTTAAATGATGCAAGATAAATCACTTAAAATTTATCTTGGAACATTTCTCACAAATTAGTAGGATTCAATTTGTGCTAATGGCTCTTGGCAACGATGTTTTTTTTCCAGAAGCAAAAAAGGATAATGACTTATTTGGATCAGACCCAGCAGATGATATCGCCTGAAATTTACAAAAAAAAAAAAAATAAAAAAAAAAAAAAAAAAAAAAAAAAAAAAAAAAAAAAATAAAAATAATAATAATAATAATAATAATAAATATATAAATAAATAAATAAATAAATAAAAATTTGAAAAACGCTCGGGCTGATATATCTGAATACCCTTCTCAGAATGAATATCTACGAACTATGGTTTATAGATCTCTCTAAAAACTTCTTTGTGGTTTATGGCAAAAATCAGTTCGTCTTCATGTTACATATCATTTATGTAATCAAATCATCACCACCTACACCGTGCTAAACTTTCTGTACCCCTGTATCCCGCGTCTCAGTCCAGTGGTCATTTAAGGTAAGATCCTGACAAAAATTTCACCGCCGACTACATATCTTTTCTTCTTAACGTTTCTTAACGTTGAAATATATGTAACGTACTCTTACATTCTGTGTGGTGTTCCAAATTTACCCTATGGACGGAACACCTGCATCATTTGGCAAGCAATGAAAGTACAATTTTGATGCATTAATGCGTTAAATAAAGAGAAATATAAACCATATATTATGTATGGTGAGGAAACTACGTCCAGTATGGTGGTAGACAGCAAGGCAGGTGGTCAACGGTGGCGGTTCTGTTTTATCATATACACTTCTCACCTGACAAAACTTTTCATCTACTTTTATCTTACCTGACACGTGCTTGTGTGGCAGCCTTGGATTAACCAAACGTAACCCGGAAAACGGGGAACACCTGGACCAGCGAGAACAGATACATTCAGAAAATGGTTCGAATGAAGATGAACTAGAAATCAACACTCCCAGATCGTTTTCATTTTCTTCGTCGTTGCTCAATGAAGGTTTATCTCTTTTTTACACGTGTACAGTAATGTACTATTTGTGTCCCATTGCATTCGAGTTATTCCGACGAAAATCTCTGGATAAAATCATCGACGAAAATATATCCATGCATGAAAGGGCATCATCTCCATGCATCTAGGTACCAAAAAGCCCGAAATGCCCCCGTCTACCTTTACTGACTTAAGCCGCTTTCACAGTTCAAAATCACCGATTCATAAACTGACCCAGGCGTTCTGATACACGGACAATGGTGACAATTTCAGGCGCGGCGCGTTGTGACAACCTAATTATGATGGATACCTGTAGTAAAAGTTGTCGACTCATATCAGATATCAGTATATTGTAGTTACTGGTGCATCTAGCCACTAAAATTTCGACATAAAATGATGCATCGACAACTGATTAAAATGAAGTAAAAGCTGCGGTCCGTCCACTGGCAAATTGCACTGGTGTCACCGCCCATTGTAACCGAATAGCTGAAAAGTGATGTATATGGTTGAAGATGAACAGAAGGATATCTTACAGGCCATAATTCAATTTAACTGCCATGGAATTGAAAAAGTACACGTAAATGAATACTGATCAGTCCAATGGGCTTGTAGACATTGTTTTACCTAACAAACCTTTAAATTCAATTTTAAAATTACATATCAAGAAAGGCCTAATATTTAATTGCTATCACAGGGATAAGGTGAACCCCAACAAGATATGCCCCCTTAAAACATGTATGAGAATCTTCAAACGGTACTGTATTTTCCAGATATGCTGAATAAGCCTTTTGCAGCTAGATGACAAGATGTTGACTTTTTTCTTTACTGAAGAGCATGCTCTCCAGCTTTCTCTTGTTTACTGGGTAGCTTGGACATAATAACGAATTATGTCCAAATGGGGAGCAAGCCCTCCAATAATCAAAAGAAGTGAAAATTAATTCATCTAGCTGCAAAAGGCGTATAGCAGACGGTAGAGAAAAGTCTCCCCAGAAACAGGTTACAAATGTGCCCGAATGACAAAAAAAAAATGTTAACGTGAATGAATTGTGTTCACTGGCACGGCGGTTGCATTGTGTGCTGCTTCACGTTCATCAGTCTGATCACAATTAACGTTTTTGACGGCGTCTGTCAGAATGCCACAGGATCTGTTTCACGTTTGTCAGTTGGTTCGATTCCATGTGACAATCATGTGGCAGTCACCCAGGGTTCGTCGCCGCAGGAAAGGAGCGAAAAAGAGCAGGGCCCCGTATCTCGAAAGCTTAGCTTATGGCGTGCGGGTGCAAGCATGGCGATTCCGCGCTATCCCATATCTCGAAAGCTTCGCAAATCGCGGCCGGACGCAATCACCATTAGTTTCGAGGCTATTATTTGCGGCGATACAAGCTAGTCGCAAAGGCCTCTGCGTATGCATAATTCGTCATTTTAATGTGTCTTTCATGTAATTAAACATGGCGGCAAGTTTGGGTTGCTAGTCATAATAGCACATAACAAAAACTATAACAAAAACATGAAAGCTTATAATAGATTGAATCACTCGGTACCTCTGATAGAAAAACTTGCGGTTCTCTCCAACCATAGAGTTCGCCACTAGTCTGTCACAAAATTGTTTAACATATTCTTCAGTTTCGTAACAGGCTATACTACAGCCCCCTCTGATATCAAGAGGGTGGGTCAGATGAGTGATTAGAGCTGACAGCTAAAGCAGGTTTGTACGACAATTTAGAGGTTGAGAAAACACCGTGGCCCTATGGCAACTAAGCTGACCATTATGATTTTCCACCAAACCAAAAGATTACCTGTGTAATATTGAAGGCGCATCCAGAGTTGAGTCATATTCCTTGTTTAATTGAGAAAATCATTTCATACTTTCCATCGGAGTTAGAAGAAAGGAAGTGTGCAAGATTACCAGCACCAACTTTTCCATTTAAATATACTTTCTATTTTTATTGCTGTTTTAATAGTTTTAACATAATCCTTTCTATTTTTGATGGTTTATTTTAACTTACCTCATGAGGGCCACGGGGAAGAATAATTTTATATTACCATGTTTTAACCCTCATTAAATGAAGTTGTAAAAATAAATGAATATATTTGATCAATGACCAATGTTTTATACTCGTAATTCATTTTTAATTTTGCCAACCCGTGCCTTTTCCTAGTTTAACTATCATTAACACAGTTAATACAAACAACGTGATTTTAGCCATCCATGTCTTGCAAGAAAAAGTAATCGGACTTTAGCTAATAAGGTGCAAGCAATAACCAGTTGTTTAGACGATTCTTCTGATTAAGTAGTTGACATCAGTATCTAGCACGGTAGAGTTAACAGAGGCAGTCCCTCTACCTCTATATTTTGAACCTGTTGCTTAACAACTACGATCTATTTCTCTGAATATTCCGTTCTCACCAATACCATTTTGCTTCGGTAAGTTCGCTTCGTTTGGCTAAGTGTAGTGAGATTAATTTTTATGTAATCCAATGAATCGGTTTTGAGATAAAAGCAGTGTTGTTGATAGATATTGGCGGAAGTTTGCCATTAAAAAGTCTCTGCAATTTTCCTTTAAGCCATGGCTTCACGCATTTTCACTATCATAATTCACGGGCCACTGAGGCACTTTGCAATAATTTAAAACCGCATTATCCCTTCTCTTTATTTTATATACACATGCTCTCTCTCTCTCTCTCTGTGTGTGTGTGTGTGTGTGTGTGAGGGTAATTGTGATCGGTTCTGTGTGCTTTTGTGCATATAATAAAATGCGTGTGCGTGCGTTTCCTTGTGTTTGGAATGTGCCCTGATATAAATATGTACGTGTATCAATCTTGGTGGCTGTGGGCTATTAATGGAACGACTAACTCAGTACCTCTATCATCAGCCAACACCACATTAATGATTTATATATAATTTCATATTTACGAAGCACTTAATGTTTGATGGTATTCGATATTCGCTGTCATGAAGTCTAGTATATTATGGTATACATTCCAAAACTTAAACTTTTTATCAGAGAGGTTCAAATTTAATGACCCATGTTCCTTAGGGTTATACAATAAAATCTAATTTAATTAGGGATACATATCATATAGGATTTAACCCACAGATCTGTGATATTAAATTCTATATATATAGAATGTGTCTATGCTATGGCTTATTTTCTAAACGCATTTCGCCTGCTTACCTTCGAGCTTCTCCGCGTGTTGCAGGGTTTTAATTAAGAAATGCACGAAGCGTCCGTATCAACTGGACAAGCGGATTGGAGAGACTATCATATTTGCACCTGCAATCTTTGCACACTGTATAAATCATCATTTTTTCTTCTTCTCTGCCAGACTGTTGATAGCTATAGCTATACCGTAAGTTTTAATTTAGAGCTGATGAGCTCAGGTTAAGAATCCAATACGGGTTTGCCGGCCTCTGAACAAATGGCTCTTTTTTACAGGTCTGACAACTACAAATTGATCTCTCTCTCTCTCTCTCTCTGTGTGTGTGTTTGTATGTGTGTGTATGTTTATCCCAATTCTTTGTATCTTCCCCAGTCTCTGGATATGTAGAACAACTAACTATATAGTATATATACTGGCTAAGAACAAACACTGAAAACAAAAGCCACCCTTTTTTTTATCTCGTACATGTATAAATATGTATATCAATCTTACCTCCTACATTTCACTCTGACCATTGCTGAGAGACCTGTATTGAAAGAACCACACAAACAGATCACCACTGGACGCAATGTCTTGACCTACCACCTAGGTGTTAATGAAGCGCATTTAGGTGCAGATGCGTATCTGTAAGGTCACTTGACTGGCGAACTGACAGAACGCAATTCCCTTGTTCATCGTTTTTCTCAGAATTGAATAACGCACACGCGAGTTCTCATTTTCTTTGAAAAATCCGTAGATAATCAAGCCGAGAGGTTGATACCCTTTCGTGAAATGTAAAGACTACCTTATCAGTTTGCGTTCGAATGGGGTTCTGAGTATCGTGTAACAGAGATGAAACGTTTTGCACTTCGTCATTAGCTCGTGTGTACTGCTCTGATACATGACCCTCTTTTCTGTACTGTCTACTGTCGCGACGAAGAGACCGGAAATCCATGTCCAATTTTTGGGCCTTTTTAGCATCACCTCATTAATGACATCTTCGAAAAGTTAACGGCTCGTTTGACAGACGAACAAGAACAATTTACGCACTTTTTCATGCGCAGGGACGATTTTGTTTGCTATATACCATCCAGCAAAAAAAAAAATGTTTTTTGTCAAAAACGGAGGCGCCCGCTTTGTAAATTACTCAAACGAAGTTGATACTGGTAAATTTTCCGGTTAGATGGAATACTTGACTGATGTTTGGGGCAAAACAATTATCCTTCATGTGCGATGATATTCATGTGTCAGAGAGAGAGAGAGAGAGAGAGAGAGAGAGAGAGCAAGAGTGACGGCGAGGTAAAATTGCAAACCAAACCAAACCACTTGATTAAAACCCTATTACATGTAATAAGTAGAAAAAAGGAAAAAAAAAAAAAGAAAGTGGAGATCTACACTAAATGCATTAATGCCAACTACCAAGAATCTGGGATCATTCCTCTTACCTTTAATAGAGCTGCATTATAGATACTGATTCTTGCTGACGATCCGTCAGTGGAAATATGAAATGGGCTTTCGTTTATTAAAACAAACTCATCTCATCGTGCTGTTTACCTGCCTTTTCCTAGAGTACCACCTGATCTACTATACGGTAGTTATATGTGAATAAAAATAAACACCAAAAACGGTATACCCGCGGCTGATAATTAATAGACCACGGGTCCAGCGAGAGATTCAAAACGCTAAATACATAAATACGGCATCGGGCTGCGTGAGGGGCGTTCGTGTTATGTGCGTTATTGTATGTGATCCCCCCGCTGTTTGCGGAGTCTATTCCTGAATACACACACCGTGCCTTGTCTATCAGTTATGCCAGTTCATGAAATGTTGATTCCATTAGGCTTAGTCGGCTTTTCGTTTATTAGTAAATAAGACCTGTTAATAGCGAAAGAGACCTGTGAATAGCAAGTTGAGGGTTTTGTTTGCCAGGTGTTTCAGGGAACACGTCATCCGGTCTTGGATGTTTTTGAGGTCTGAACTCCTCTCACTCACCATCCATCTCCCTTGCCCCCTCCCCCCTCCATCTCCCGTATTGTACGCAAATGAAACGCGACAGAAACCGACCACGAGAGAGGATCGAGGCTATCACTCCTCTGTTTTCGAGGGCTCTTCCCCAATTTCGCAACAAACCCCAGCGAACGGAAATATGTATTTTCTGTCCACGTACACGCACGCACACACTTACACACACCAAACATTTACACTGATTATTGCGCCACAGATCGAAAATGTGATTTCCTCTCTTTTTTTCTGATTTCACTATGAACCATTGGCAGGATTTTATCAGCCAATGATGAATGCAGATATTTATGAGTAAGGGAGTTATCAGAGATCTTCCTTTTAGTTTTAGTCTTCCGGTGAACAGAATTACAGATTCTCTTCTAAATCATTCCACTTTATTGAAAATGACCGTTCACCGGTGAAATTTACGACAAGTGTCTGAATGCGAATTTATTGGTGCTAATATTATCATGCTATTATAAGTACGTAGTAATAACAGTGCAATCATTGTTAAATAATTGATAATCAAAGTATGGGCTGTGATATTGGGAGACGTGAGTGATGTGAAAAAAGCATTGCTTCCCAGCGTTTATAAACCAAAACACTCCCCTCTTCTCCCCTTTCCCAATGTCTACCTCGGAAGACCACCGGAGGGGCAAAACAACAAACAAATTACAGATATATTACTTAGACTCATACCTTGCGCAATCCCACCATCAAGATTGACGTCAATTTAGTGTTTTTTTAATTGTCATATTGCGTCCGGAAGTAGTGCCCGATGTTCATCATCTCCCCCATGTGTATCCTTGTACAGCAGGTAATTTGCACCTTTGATACTTGGCGAACTTTGTTACTATTGATAGAGAATTGACACGCTGAGCGTGAGTGGGCAAAACCAATTTGATTACTAACACATGCTACGATTCTGTTTTATCGAAATAAAGAATATGAAGTAAAATAATATAATATATCCAACAAAGTACGATTTGCAGGCAATTTGCTGTCACGTTTCTATCTATCTCTCTCTCTCTCTCTCTCTCTCTCTCTCTCTCTCTCTATATATATATATATATATATATATATATATAGAGAGAGAGAGAGAGAGAGAGAAATGAGTACTCACAAGCACGTTTAAAATGCCACGTGTGTTATCCTGAGCATCAAAATTTAGAAAAAAAAACTACGCTGGAGTCCTTATTTGACTGATATAAGCTGAAGGTGTACGTACACGTTTTATTTTTATCTAAAACTGTTTACTCGTCGACCTATAACATGAACCATATCCATTACGAATAATTCCCGTTTAAATGTGACGTAAGATGTGAATTGTGAAGCGGTCTACCCGAAAGGCCATCCATGCTTATTGTTAACATATCGACATTTGTTTAATATACCATGAGCTTCTATCGTCTTCAAAACTGTAAACAAATTAAAGACTATGACGTTTTCTCTCTCGTATATGTAAAAAGGCCATATCTGAAAATTGGACTCTTTATAGATGAGTACATGTACTTCAGTGCACACCGTAAACCTATACTAGAAAAGGGAAACACAACAAAATGGTTGTTATTTCTTTCCACTACGTTGTCACTCTAATTTTTCAAAAGAACAATAGTAATAATAACAACAATAATAATAACCCCCATACGCGCACGCACACACACTAGCGTGTTTAACCACTTTTCATTAATTGATGGTAGAAGTGATCATAATATTATGTCAAACCTGGCGTCACGGGGTATAACATTATCAACTTAGCGGTGACTTAAATAGTTCTTGCTCTCCATGTTAGTGTATGTTATTCGTCGTGTACTTGTTTTTGTTCTCGAAAAGTATATTAGTATCGAAATGAATAAATAACAATAATAACCATCAGCCACAAAATATGGTGCATTGTACGGTTAACATCAGCTGCCTATTATTACAAACCTTGTAAAGATGTTCGCTGTACATGCATGTGCCTGATAATTGACAAAAAATACTATAATTTTTCTCCTGACAACAAGAAATGTGTCATTTTCCTCCTGGACCTGCCCCAAGAAATATGACAAAAATGCATCGATGGACACTGGGGGGCGGTCACTCAACGCTGGTCAAGCGTTTGGCCGCGTATGCATACTAGCTAGATTTCGCCAGCTAGGTATTTAGCTAAAAGAGTAAACGTATACTATTATAAACTCACCCTTTGTCGGCCTCCCTTTTACTTGTGTCCCACTGACGTTAAAACAATGTGCGTTCGCTCCCCTGAATGGTTACTCACTGCGAGTCAACGCAACGGACCTGGCAACGCATTTTTATCCCACTGGACCTTGGCAAGACCCACCAACGCGTGCTCAAGCATACAGATGACCTTTCTAATCCCTTACGTCGAGTTTGGGTACTTCGAAGGTGGACGCCAACTTGGTTACATAAACCAGTGGGTTTCCGTTTCTTTTCTTTGTTGTTTTGCCACCGTTTGAGTACAGGCCGCGACGTGACATCTATGTCCACATTGTTGTTGTTCCAAATACGAGAACACAGAAGACCAGTTTGAGACTGTTTTAACAAGCGCGCTATACCTTTGTTAGCGTTATTATGGCTAGAATATGCTAGATTAGAGACCAGAAGTATAAAGTGTTGGGTCTGGGATTTCAACTGTGCTGGCAAAGGCAAATATTTGTAAACAAAATGAAAAGCACAGGTGTGTCGATTTAGGGCACACTCGAATGCCAGCGCCGATCACGTTCGTATGTACCAGCACGGTACACATCGTAAACCGGCACATTAAGATGTCAAAATGACGTAAATGAAGACGTGGCTGATTATAATCAAGCGGGTAGGCAGCATGCCACCAACATGTCACCTAGGCAATTACTGCCTTGCCTTATTTGTTGCGACTGAAACGTTGCTGAAAGGTAACAGATTTCTGAGATCTGTGCCTTGAGCCGCCGATGTGCTGCGGTGAAATTGCATCAGTTGCGCCAGTTCAGATGAACTGAATTTAGCTGCAGAAATATTTTACACTGAAAATCAACTGAAATAACAGTAGTTGGAGTCTCCAAGACCCTGTGAATATTTTTACCATTAGTTTGTTTGTGATATATATACTTTTTGTAAGGGAATCTTGGAGAAAATAAATCCCAGTTTATAAAGTATTTATTAAGCCTACGATATCTACTGAACATGCAGTATCTGTAGGTTTAACTGTATATAGTATTACACATTACTTGATAAGATATATACATCAACGCCTGCTTTTTATCATTGAAGTCTTAATAGTATGAATATATATATATATGTATATATATATATATATATATATATATATATATATATATAAAAACAGGGGCGGATCCAGGATTTTGAAGGAGGGGTCCGCAGATGCCAAGTCGACCCTCCCCACCCCACAAGGCGTGGGGTCTGGGGCCCGCTGAAGGGACCGCAAAAAAAAAAAAAAAAAAAAAAAAAAAAAAAATTGGCATTTTTACTGTACATGTGTAGGTGTGGACAAATTGTATGCAACTAATGTTTATGTAAATGGTTTTTGGACCTAGTTTGATTTCCCTATTGCAATGAAGGAACTCCAGCATAACTGCTACACCTTCATTATGACCCGTTGGTGTAACCAGGCCTAGGATATTTATCCAAAAATTATTCATTTGAAGATATTTTATTTATTTATTTTTTATGTAACTTTTTTTTTTGCTGTTTGTTGTCTGACTCTTTTCCAACTTTGCTCTCTAGTTGTAAATTTATTTCAGGAAGCATTATTGAAGTTCACAATNGCCAAGTCCCCCCCCCCCCCCCCAAAAGGGGGGGGGTGGGGGGCCCCCGGAAAGGGACCAAAAAAAAAAAAAAAAAAAAAAAAAAAAAAAAATTGGCATTTTAGAGGGCGAACAGTGCCACTTGGTACTATGATACAGCTAGTCAACATTCTAATTTCAACAGGGGACCCTTGGCGCCCTTGGGGTGTTTTACATGGCAAACGGCGCCATTTGATACGGTTAAGAATTAGGAATCAGCTAATCTAAATTTTCGTTTCAAGGGAGGAATATTAGTTTGTTAAAAAACTTCAAATATGTTTAAACTGATGCGCTTTTTACTCAAGCTATTGCGACGAAGCCAATTTTTGAGAAGAAATATATTTGGCAAATAATTCCGCCCGAAAATTCAATTCTCTCTTCTGAGCGCAGTTTACAGGTGGTATGACGTAGTGCTATAACGGGAAAGCTACTGAATCAATTCAAGTTACGTCGCATTTTTTATAAGCCTACCCGGAACGTTCCTGGTTAGATGATTTCGGATGCTGCTGTTTTCATTTTGTTTTACACTGAGTTTACGTTTGACTTCACCTGTTACGATATGAAAATGATTAGAGCCAAAGCGGTTCACAAATTGGCGGGTTTAATTGTGAGTAGTCTTTGTCCGTTCAAACGTGTGCTGTGGAGTTGCCCCGTGTACTGTATGAATATATGTACAGTCTAGATAAGCAAGGCCAAAGGAGGGGTAGGGGGCATAAAAAACAAAATGTATGATTAGGTAAAGCAATAGCAGCAATGAGACTTTTGAAAAAAAAAAAACCTTTTTGCTGATTATCCCATCGAGCAGATGACTGTTTTTATGGAAGGGCTGCATGACATGCATTACTCCATGCCGGGTAAGGTATCGTCTCAATTCAATTTTGATCTGTTGCGCAGTAGGGAAAGGATAGAGATCAATGACCATCCCCGCCCAAGTATCACTTTAAAGCAAAGAGAAAAGAAAAATATCATTGACGACGCAGATTTTATGATAATGACGAGCAATAAGTTGTCGTCAAAATCGACCACTAATTCTAAACTGTAGGGGATTTTTATGCAACAGGTAATTTGCTTGGACACACGGGAGCCTGCATTCGTATTCGATTGCGGGTCCAGCTCGTTGTTATGGTCAAGTGACATACGTAATCTGGGATTTGAACTCGTGACTTGTCGGTACCATGGTTTGCTGCTGGCTTTTTTTTTTTTTTTTTTGCAACCAAGCACGCTACCGACTGCGCCGTGACTAACCCACCCACCCTCCGTACGTACGAGTTTCCTCTTATAGTAATCAAACGCAATTTTTAGAAATTATTTCGAGCAAAAAAGTCAGATGGAAAATCTTTTGTAAGATTAGATCCCGCGTATGCGCCTATATCTGCGCCCAAACCGGCGGAGCCACCACGGAGCCACGGCAGCCGATCAAATGGGAACTTTCTAATTCCTCCCATAGAAGGCCAGTTTGGCTGTACATGTATATATATATCTTCCATAACAATGCATAGGACGTGAGCTGCAAATATGTTTTTCATGTCGGGCAACGCCAGTCTGCGAACATGGTATTATGATCAACGTTGTTAAAGTTCATCATGTACACGAGCACTTATTTGAGAAGTCGACACGGAGCGTTCGTAGATAGTTTATTTCTTTTACTTTTACTTTGTTTTATGCTGAGATTTAGTTTAAATTTGGCTTTATCAATGACGTTGAAGGGCACAATGAGACGGTTTTGGTTTTAACGATCTCATTAGAAGAGGGAATCGTTAAAAAAACTTCAAATATGTATAAACTGATGCGCTTTTTATTCAAGCTATTGCGACGAAGCTAATTTTTGAGAAGAAATATATTTGGCAAATAAGTCCGCCCGAAAATCCAATTCTTTCTGCTGACCGCAGTTTATAGGTGATATGACGTAGTGCTATAACGGGAAAGCTACTGAATCAATTCAAGTTACGTCCTATTTTTTTAAGCCTTCCCGAAACGTTCCTAGTTAGATGATTTCGGATGCTGTTGTTTTCATTTTCTTTTTACACTGAGTTTACGTTTGACTTCACCTGTTACGTTATGAAGACGATTAGAGCCAAAGCAGTTCACAAATTGGCAGTTTAAGTTGTGAGTGGTCTTTGCCATTTCAAACGTCCACTGTATGAATGTGTATGCAATGTCTGCTTTTGTGGATATGGAAAATGCCATATTCCTGTACATACCTTGTTTTCTCTGTAGGTTTATTTTTAATATTATTTTTTGCAATAATCTTTTCTCTTTTTCTACTTGCGACTTGCCTTATTTTCATTTTTATCTCTATTTTAATCTAATCAACCTAAAATAATTAGTTAATGTTTTCGTTTCTCTTTTGTAAATTCTCTTAAAAGGTTTTTGTCGACTTAGACTGTTTTAAGAGTATCAATTTTTCATTAAAGGCTTTAGCTATTTTCTGAAATGACATAAATCTTCTGTGACAAAATTTATGCTTTATATTTTGCCAAATCATTATGGGATATTGGATATCTAATAGGTAAACCGACTATAAATCATTTCTACTGTATAACCCATGGAGCCAGCGCGATATTCACCAGGCCGTGTCGATTTCGCCTTTATCTTTGGGGGTGGGGTGGGGGGGTGGGGGGGGGGGGGCTCAGAAATGCTTGCGAAGTAGACAAGGCTCTTACAGGTAAAATATTTATTATCAGCAGTCTTTCTTAAAGTCATAATAACTCTTCGTTTTGGCCAAAAGGATTTTCCTGGAGTAAACGGCAATTTTCTCGTACTTACCGATGGTCAACGACCCCATTCCTGCACTCAAAGTTAGTCCAGGTTTTTTTTCCTAAACGTTTGTTTTTTTGTTAAAATCTCTTAAGACTGACGGAGCCCTCTCTGTCATTGCATAGTCACGCGATATCGAGCGATAGTTTCTGGTGTTCTACTTAAAACCGCGGGAAAAGCAGACAACAACAACACTATTTAACAATAATTTAAGATTCATAAGATATATTCGTCTTATTGCTCAAAATGCATCTATATCTACAATGTGTGCAATTCTGGACTATTCTTTATCCGACGCACTGTACAGAAACTAGCAACTAATTATGTCTGCGTATTGCATCAGGCGTTTGGCGCCAGATGTTATTTTGGTCTCGAATGAACGCGAGAATCCGCGTGACACCCAAACGTCATTGGCAACGGATGTCTTAACAACCGGGAAGAAAGGCATCGAAAGCCCTATTGACAAGCACAGATTTTAGTTTTACTACAATAACGACCGTTTTAGTGGTAAAATGCAATAGAATATATTTCCATACGTTGTTTACAATGTATTTCTTGCGGAATTTTGAATATCAAAGGAAGAGCTATTATTGCTTTAAGTTTCTTATTTTGTTTGTTTTACGAAAGGTTTATATATTTATATTAAAATTTTATTTTCTTTCTTTTTTATCTAATAAAAAATTGAAGTAAAATTAAGGGGAAAAAACTGACTTTTCGTTAAAGTTCTATTTCTTCAATAAAACCATACTTTTTGTGTGCTAATATCTATACCGGAATAAGTAACAGCAACAATTCCTTATTCTCTAGCAAAATTTTATACACTCAAAAAGCTCGATTAAAAAAAAAAAAAAAAAAAAGATGAAAAAGTTTTCAAGGATCAATTTCCTCCCACCATTAGAAAACACCCCTGTCCGAATATTTTCGAAACCTGTATTGTAAAAACGTGCGATTGTTTAAGTTTTAAAGAATGAACGTGGTAACTTTCTTTATGGCAGCTTATGATTTAAAACTAAGCAAGTGCAGATTTTTCAGGCAAAACGAAAGTTGGGTTAGGCTGTGCCACTGGTGAAAAAGAAAACGTACTTTTATTTTGTGAGACTTTTTATCCGAATTTCGTTGCACCAAAACGACAGATGTGACAATGGGTTGCCGTGTGCTTTGAATACGCCACAAAATTGACGTGGACTCTATGGTCTTTGATTAATATTAAGCCCAAAAATCTTATGTTGTGGTCAAGTTAGGGAATTTCCCAACCTCGTTTTCATAATGATATACCGTCACGTGACTATTCCTCCCTCCATGTTTGATTTCCCAACCTAAGGAGATGTGGATTTTGTATTCCGCACAGACAGGTAATTTCAATTTTCAAATAGTGCATATTATCGACGTTATACTGTAGTGTTTTATGGTTATTTGCTCAAATAGGGTTTCTGATTTATTGTCGCAAGATAAGCAGGTAGCAGTAGACCGGCTGCTTCACAGTGTACTGTACCAGTAGTTTCATTCATTCAATGAGAACCCCCCCCCCCCTTTGTCTACCTGTATTGTAAGTCAATCAGGACGTGTGTGTGTGTGTGTGTGTGTGTGTGTGTGTGTGTGTGTGTGTGTGTGTGTGTGTGAGAGAGAGAGAGAGAGAGAGAGAGAGAGAGAGAGAGAGAGAGAGAGAGAGTTTATTGTATAAAGCATACTTTGGGGAAATCTAGTGATACTGAATGTCTGGAAGACCCACAATGCAGGGAATCTGCAGGTCCTCCCCAATCTGTGCTGTTCAGAACTAAGTATTATATTTCTGTTAGTTTACATGTTTACATGTGATTTACTTTTAGTTATTGTATTTTCACTTAAACCTTGCCAGTCCAAAAGATTTGAGATATCAAAAAGCTTGCAGGTCCTCTGGCATTTCAAGCTGTCATGACCAGTTGGACAGGCAGTTTCCCCTTATTTGTATAAAAAATTACTTGATAAACAATAAGTATTGAATGCAATTTAATGTGTCATTTTTACATGTATTCTAGGTGTTCGTTATCCATTGCTGGCCAATAAGGAGAATGTGATAGGAAGGAAGGATTGCGACATCTTGATAGAAGGAGACCAGTCCATGAGCAGGAAACATGCTGTGGCCATTGTTGTTCACCCAGAAAATCATTTGGTATTTTTCAACTTTCTACAATGATATTGAAACAGTTGAAGTTTCCGACCCAGAAAATCATTTGGTGCTAAACATTACTCAGTAGTTTAAGTAATTTTGTATCTAATGTTTGAAAGAGTTGCTGTAGATAGATTGCATATGACCTCAGATTCTTATAATTTCAATGACTGATAATGACACTTGGTGGAAACTGATGTGTTGATTAAAGGCATCTCTAGAGGAAATATTAGGGAATAGAAAATGTCAATTCTGTTCAGGCCACAAATGTTTGATAAAATATAAAATAGTCCAACAGTTCATCTTACTTTTTTGTTTGACCTCACACATTTCTTACCTTTGATTTTTTAAAAATTATTTTCCCCAAATTTTTATAGACTGTTAACATTGCTGATTCATCTATTTTAGCCATTCCCACATAAGCCGCCTGTGTTGACTATAAAAGACACATCCAAGTTTGGGACATTTGTCAATGGAAGCAGGATTCAGGGAGAGAGAGAACTAAAGGATGGAGATGAAATCAAATTTGGGGCACAGAGTTCCTTCAGGTGCTAGTTGAGTTATTCTGATGCTTCTTAAAGAGTTAACCAGTATACTGACATTATGTTAATACCTTGTATGTTACCATTTAGAGGAAAATTAAGCAAAGATTCATTGAAACTAAGTACAGCATTGGATGTCTTTGGTTAACTTAAATAATGATAGGCAAATGAAAAATAAATACCCCTATTTTCTTCTGGGTGATGTAGAAATGATTATATTACTTTTTGAATTGACCTCTGCAAAATTTGTAAAATACNTAGCCAGTTCATCCAGTCCAATCTGGCTCCAGCACAGTACTTGTGTAGTTTCTGTTTTTGGAAGTGTCTTTATTACTAAACCACGTAAATTTTTAACTAAATAAATGTTCAGTAGTGAACCTGATATGTGAATAAATTTTGTCTGCTGAAGTTCTGGAGGGTGTTCACTTTCATAATTTGGCGGTAAGTTTGCTCAGACTTCGTTTTGCGACTGCATGTGTTTTGTGCCAAAAGTAGGTCACTCTTTTTCAATGTCCTCTAGGAAGAGGCAAAAAGACGTTAGTATGCAACAAAAAATGATTTTTAAAAGATTTTTGCTCCAAATTTCTCATAAAGCATGACCTGTCCGTCGGACAGCCAACCCTGCAACTTCACCTGTCCGAACTGAATTTTTACCTGTCCCGGACAGGCGGACAGGCGCTAATGTCGAGCCCTGTAATTAAAAATTTCTGTTTCTGTTGTTTTTCCCTCTAGAGTGAAACGTGAGCCTTTCATAGTGACTACATCTTGCCTGGACAATTCGGTGAAAAAGTCTGTCAAGGGCGTCATACGTCAGCTCGGCGGCCATGTCCTTGGTGACTGGAGGCGGGAGTGCGACATGTTAGTTATGAGTACCATAAGTGTCACTATTAAGGTGTGTTCTGGTAATCTATGAATTAAATTTTCAATTTAAAGTTGTCCTGTTGCAAGATAGTGGTGTGTTATTTTTCCACATAAAACCATATCAAAACCTAGCATATGAAGTGAAAGAAAATGAAAAGAAAATAATAATGTTTTTAGCACTTTTTGATATACAAAAATTATTTACCCTTTCCATTCATGGTAATAAATTTTGTGCAGACCTTGCTCCACTCTTATCAAGGCAGACCAAGCCAGGTGCAGTGTATTGTGTGTGTATTTTCAGGTGGTTTGTGCATTGATCTCCCAGAAGCCCATTGTCACCCCTGAATACCTGACACAGTTACTTGAAGCCTATGACCAGAATAAACAGCTGCCAAACCCTGATGAGTAGGTAGACTTATGCTAATGCGAAAAGTTACCTGTATTTATTAAGGGATGAGGGTGTTTTTTTAGGCTTGCTTAATATTGCTTGATTATTCAGAAATATGTTGAAATATGGGAGCCTGAGTTATTATAATAATTGTGATCATATTTATCTTGAACTTAAACAGTTGAAGTTTCATATGTAGCTGGACAATTGTTTATGTTTACAGAATCAACCAAAGAAGGCTTAATCAGTCTTTGTATATCCCAGTGTTTATTTAAAGTCATAATAACTCTTCGTTTTGGCCAAAAATTGGATTTTCCTGGAAAAAACGGCAATTTTCCCGTACTTACCAATGGCCAACGACCCCATTCCTGCATTCAAAGTAAATCCAGGGTTTTTTTCCTAAACGTACGGTTTTTTGTTAAAATCTCTTAAGAGATTTTAACTGACGGAGCTCTCTCTGACATTGCAAAGTCACTGGTGACCTACTTAAAACCGCGGGAAAAGCAGACAACAACAACACTATATAAGATTCATGAGATATATTCGTCTTTTTGTTAAAAATGCATTTATATCCACAATGTGTGCCATTCTGGGCTTTTCGTTATCCGACGCACTGTACAAAAACTCGCAACTTACGTCTGCGTCTGCACTAATGCGTTTGGCGCCATGTTATTTTGGTCTCGAATGAACGCGAGAATCCGCGTGACACCATTACGTCATTAGCAACGAATGCACTTGTCGACCGGAAAAAAGGCATCGTAAGCCCTATTGACAAGCACAGATTTTAGTTTTCCTACAATAACGGCCGTTTTAGTGGTAAAATACAATAGAATATATTTCCATGCGTTTTTTACAATGTATTTCATGCGGATTTTTGAATCTCAAAGGAAGAGTTATTATTGCTTTAAACATCTCACATAAGTTTTTTGTTTATAATTTTTGCGTCACATTTTGTAGTTAACTGTTGGTGAATTGATTCTTTTTCCGTAAAAAAAAATAATTTGAAAGGACTGAAAGTCTTACCTCTAAAACATAACTATACAAGTATATTTGCAAGTAATAAAGTCCTAATTGCCCTGAGAGATAATTTAATCTACTCATTGTTTCAGTTTCATCCCTGCCCTGGCTGAACTGCTGCTCAACCCAGATGAAGTGTCCTTTAAGAAAAATCCTGCAAGACAGACACTTTTTTCTGGAATGAAATTTATATTCCTCTCTCCAAAACAGGTGAATATAATAGATAAATGTTTGTCAGGTGACAGTGTATCATCCCTGTACAACAATGCTCCATTTACCCACATTTTTTATACTTAGTCAGTAAAGCTATTTTTTTTGCTCTTAAGTGTATTTAATTTATCTAATGACTTTATGATTTAATATCCTGACAGAATGAAATGTTTGATAAGTTTGTATACATAATAGTTACACTTCTATATGATACATATTTGTAAAAAAAAAAAAAAAAAAAAAACTCAAAGGCTAGATCTAATTGTTTAAAAAATATTTTATTCAACCAAATGACATAAATTCCCTTTTTGAAGTCAAGATAGTTCAATCAGTGTAAAGTTAAAATTGGTTGGACCGTAGGCCAGTGTCAGTTTGAAGACACAATCAGAATGTTCAATCTTCTCTATTCTATTCTATTTCAGTTCAGAAAGCTGAGCATAGCTGTAGAGCTGGCAGGAGGGACCCCAGTGTTGATGGAGGAAGGGACAGATGATAACAATGACAAGGTGCTAATAGAGAGGGGGACATGTGTCATGTACTGTGAACCGCCCACTAATCCCCAGTTGCTGTCCAAAAATGCCAGGGACTGGGTGACACATGTGCAGAGATATCTGAAAAGGTACCCTATGCTGTCATCTACCAGAATATAAACTGTTTTAACTAGATGCATCACAGAAATTATGGTATCTACAAACTATGTTTTTTGGAATCAGTTTCAACATTTTTTGCTGAGATTGGTTAAGACGCTTAAATTTCTGAGATTGGATTTACAGTTAGCAATTCTGTCACTTGTTTGACTTGGGCATATATTTTTGCCTAACAGATAAGTTTTTCTATCTCCAGTGAAGGTCTAAAAGCAAGATTTCTTCCTCAATATAAGTTGAAAATTTAACATTCATAAGTTTGGTATGTAATAAAAAAGTTTGAATTGAATACCTACTGTTTGTGAACATATTTTTGTAGACATAAACAACGTCAAATCCAGGATGCGGAGCTGGGGTTTGCTGTGCTCTACTGTTCAACTGACAGCTACTGCAATCCAGAAAGAGAGCCAGGTACAGAAAAACCAAGAAAACTGCCTACTACAGGGGCGGATTTAGGCCATCTTCTGGGTCTTCTGGAAGACAGTCAGATTTTCAAGTTTACATTGAAGGGTGTCTAAATTTTCCGTCGGAAGACAGTCAAAAATGAAGAATGGATCAACAAATATAATTTGGAAGACTGTTAGAAAATATCATTGAATCCGCCCCTGTACTTATATATTAATGATAGTAATTATGTAAAGAATAGCACAAAATGTCAAAATTGTTTAAAGTAAATGCCAGTTTGGTTTTAGTTTTGGTCTAAATTTGATAAGTTTTTAGGTTCCAGATATTAGTCAAGGTACATCTTTACAACATTTGCCGTCATGTAGACTTTACGATATGCTGTGCTTTTTTGGTTTAAGTGAAAGACCCTGACTATGCATTCTCTTTGTGGTACATCTTAAAAACAGATTGATACTATTAGTCTAGATAAGTTTGAATTGGTAAAATATTGCATTGAATGTTTAAGCTACATGGCTGGGTTTGTTTATAGACATTCAGCACTTTCACTTTTAATTTCATTGTTACTGGCTAATGTTCTTTCACATTTTTTTCTCGTTTTCAGCATCCAGTTTACTTCAGATTCCATCACAAAGTCAGGTGGCGGCTTCCTTTACACAGCAGTCCCAGTCAGTCAGGTGAGTTTGTTGTTTTAGTTATTTTGTAATAAAAGAGACACATTTGACACCATAGTCAGTCAAAATCATGCCCCATTTTGTCGTATTCCTAAAAATTACATTTCTGCCATTTTTATTTTTAAAGTAAAATCACTAAAATTGCTGTGTATGTGGACTGGTGGTTTATTGTCAGTTTGCATAAAGGTGAAATATGTTTTGATTTAAACAAGCATTTATTTTCCTTTTTCAACTACAGAAATGTGAAAACTGAGGCCACAGCACCATGTATAAAACAAGAACCTCAAAGTCAGCTGACCCAGGATGTATCCCAGTATGCCAAGGATGTATCCCATCAACCTCAGTTATGTGTGCCAGAGACGCAGCAGACAGATGCGAGCTTTACTGTGCCATCAACATCAACGCACACCAGCCTGTCTAGAAAGAGGTACTTGGAAGCAGTTGGAAGTTATACAAATTAATTTTGTCCTTAGCATTTTGGTGTTAGTATTTAGAATTGGGCTAAGTTAAAGCAATTTTTAACTTCATGACATCACCATATGCAGACATATCGCATTTTTTATATGGAATCCATTTCTTGTCAAAGTTCTTAATCCTGTAAGGATATTATCAGCTGTCTGATGACATCTGTCAGACTGTGACCAGTTCTGGATACAGGGGTGCCACCCCTGCATTTTTACTTGATTTTACATGTTTTAGTTTACAGGCTCTTTATAGGTGTTTATAATATTGTTGACAAGATATAAATGCATTCTGGGCAGTGTACCCTGTTACTGTGTTTTGATTTTCATCAATGACATTTTTAGCACATTGACTTTATAACAATTAATGTTTTGACTTAAATTTTTTAATTGTTTTTTCCTGCAACTGTGCCTACTTGATACCTTTGACCAGTTGGTAGAATTATATTTGGTTGAGCAGGAAACGGGACAATTCTAGTGTGGCTCCAAGTAATATTATACATAAAGTTCGGAATGTTTTTTCAAAAGCAGTGCTTCAGTTTTGTTTATCAATGGATATTTCAGATTAAGATCCAAAGAGACAGAAGAAAGTCACCCAGCTTCAAAAGCTATAAAAACTGAACCGGACACGCCAGTTGTTTGCCAAAATACAGAGTCCATAAAAATAGAGAGGATAACTCCCACAAGGGCGGAATGTAAGAGCAGAGTTAATGTAGTGGCCGAGACTCAACTTGAAAGTGAGACAGAAATGTCAAGAATAGATATGGATACAGTGAAAATTGAAGATGATGAGGAGGAAGATAATATTGAACAAGAATTTGATGATATAGTGCCAAGTTTAAAGCAGAAAAATTCAAAACGGGACAGGGATTTTGATGGTCCCAGGGCTTCCAAGACAAGTACAGATGAAATGGTTACGTCTAGCCCAATGGTCACAAATGTTGTCCCGAAAGCTTCTCCTTCTAGTAGAAGTGACCAAGATTATGGAAAGGTTCAACCTTCTACATCAAAGACTAATAGAACAAATGCTCAAGGTCAAAAGACAATAGGGAGATTGACATATGATGACCAAGAGGACAGCTTAACAGAAGTAGAAGTATGTGTTATATATGTATCTAGATATAGGCAGACTGAAACTTTGAAGGAAAAATGCATCCCCACTTCTAATTTTTTAAAGTTTGCCTTCAGCTCTCAGTTATCCATTAAAAACACCTTATTTATCATGAAGACCTAATTATTTTTATCATATAAATCATAAAACATTTTTTCTTGGCAGTTTTTGTGTTAAGTGTGTCCTCCATATGACCACTGAGCCATTTCTTCCTATTGTAACAAGGAACCTTGTCACTGAAAAAATTACTAATAGGTTCGTCATGAATTACTTAGCCATTGAGAGGGACGGTGCATTAAGAACCCGAGTTCTGTACTGCTAATTAAATGTTCTGTTCTGCTATGTTTCAGGTTAATGGTAATGGCAGTACATCAGGACACAAGGATCCCCCACCAGGCTTCCTCACTAAGAACACAGAGGCAACTTCCACAGTGAGCTGTAGTTTTTTAAAGTCAAATGATACCTATTTGACACTTCATATACATTTAAATTTATATTATTTTAGCCTCATCAGAGTAACCTATTAATGTACCACAGCACAATTTCACAAAACTGATGTGATTTTGGCTGTATTCATATTTCTAATATTCATGCCTTGATTTATTTTCAGCATTTTGTTTCCTCATCTCTGAAGCATTCATTTTAATATTATAACATTTTACTTCCAATATTTCTAGTTAATAGTGCATAATGGAGAAAATAGAGTCAATGGACAAAGTGAAGGAGAAGAGAGTTTACCAAGAAATTTAATCCAGGTCCAGTTTGCCTCCATGGTGGTCAGAAAAACAAGACCACAGCAGTCCAAGCAGTCAGCAAGTGGAGTGACCACATGGAATGGGAAAAAAGTGAAGAATTTCAAGAATTTTAGAAAGGTAAGATACTGCACATTATGTCTGACACTGAAATTTGATTGTTTATTTGTTTTAGTTTTTATACCTGCCATTAATTTATTAATTTAATTACTCACAGGAGTAAAAGATGAAAAGGAACATTTCAAGAATCTTTGGACTTTTGCATATATGTAATCATTTAGAACCTAGATTGATGGTAGTTGTTATTCTATGTAAAAAATTAGCAAAGGACTTGAGGCCTTGAGTCTTTTTCCTTTGTTTTTTCTCTTTATTTTATCAAAGTTCGGAATATAGGTCTATGGCCTCCCATTTCAGCTTTGTTATTTATGCATGTATTGTACGTTGATGTTGCTATTTTCAGGTAAACCAGCCATTGACCAATGGGATTCCACATATCATTGGTGGAAGAGACCTGGAAAAGCATGTCAATGGCCCAAGAAAGGAGCTGGATGATTGGTTCAGGGAGGAACTTGAGGTACAGTTTCAAAGAATTTTTTTAAATGCCAAAAACAGTTTTTGAAATTACCTATTTACCCATGATACTTTATGAACATAATGAGTGTTTTAATTATTTGAATTTTTTAGGCTGAGAGTCAACAGGAAGCAGCAGAGAAGCTTGCCATGGAAATGTTTGAGTAAGTTACTAGTGTATGTGTTTTATATAGAGAACATTTGTCAGTTTATTGAATTGAGATTCAGACAGACATGACAGCTCTGGTTATAGTTTTTTTCTGCCAGCATTGAACTTTTCATACATACACATATGTATATCTGTATGTGACGCAAGCTTAAGTAAATTTCAAAGCATACGCATGCAGGTACAGTGGCATGTACGGACAGTAAAGCATGCACCCAAGTCAGCGCGAACACACATACATGCACTGAGTTTGAAGTATCAATGTCACACATGTCACACGAACAGCGTTGTCAGAAAATTAAAAACAAAAATGAAATATCTTGAGCCAAAAATATAATTATATCGGTATAATTGTTTTTGTTGAGCCGTGTGATTGTGCTACGCCCAAAACATTTAATATATGTGTTATAGACATATGTGTTATACTGGACATGTTGTTCTTATTTAAGTACAAAGAGACTATTAAGTTATTACATCCATTATAGTATATTCCGTTGTTCCTTTTTTAGCGAAGGCATGTTCAACAGAAAAACGAAGAGACGGTAGTTGTTACATGTTGGACTTTGGACCTCATCTCAACACGTGGAGAACCGTTCTTGGCTTCTAGCGGACTGCTAGCCAGGCAACTGTAGTGTACTTTAAACAATGAGTTGAAGTGAAACGAAATCTTTATTTTGCATGCCATAAGGATTTCTGCCAGTTCGGGATATTAATCTAGACGAATATGGACACTATTAACAATAACATTATTATTTCATAAAAAGCATGTAATCGCTGTAAGGTCAAACGGTTGAGTACGTTTATCGTTTTGAAATAATTTATAGATTTGAAACGTCTCAGTAGACATCTGTCACTATGATGTAGCATGTTTCAGAACGCACTAAGACGTGTTTTGTTATAATGTTTAATAAACAAAGATGATAAAGAGTTGAAACTTCAAGCAATGAAAATGTAAACATGGGTCTATCAGATGGGTAATTCTTTGTCTTCTTGATAAAATAATGTATACATATGAAGACATTTTTTGGCAAAGGAATGAACACAGAGGAAGTTCATACGGCCTCTGAAGTTCGAGTCTAAAAATCAAATCTCCCGAATTTTGATTTTCACTCTTTTCACAACCAATGTAATAGGTTTAAATATAAGATGAAAGAATCTCTTCTCATGCTTACTACCTCCCTTGGGTGTTTCTTTTTCTCTTTTTCTTTTAACTACCGTCAAAAGGCTTATGATAGCCATTAGCATCACGACCAAACGGGTGAATAAGATTGGCTACAGATTAGTTTTGATCAAAGACTCACTGTAAAGCCAAAATGATGTCGTTGGTCTTTGTGTAAGTATGCATTTCGAAGAGAAAAAAGCTTTGAAAAAAGTAATCCTATTTAGACAGAATTTTGTGCAATCGAGTGCGCGAATATATTTGTGCAATTATTTGACCACAAGCCGACTCCAATATTGTATATGAGTCACTATTTAAACGTATTGCAATGCTGATAATGTATAAAAAGAGCATCAACGTATTAACTGATATTGATTGTCAGAATGAATCGGGCAATATATTAATGTCATTAATCCCTAAGAGCTGAGCCGTTCTTCAAGTCATACGTTAAATCTACAACTATTCGTCAACTCGTAGTTCATCTTTTAGCACTGTCATTTAAAATCTATCTTACTAAAGGATGGGGACCATTCCAACAACAGCCTGAATATCTGAAATTATTCGATACACCATCTATCATCCGTTGATTCCTCAGAAATAAGCCAAACCTCCTTTTACCCATCTTTCCGTGAGTGATTCCAAGAATTACTTTGGTCTTTGAAAGCTTTAAACTGATCGGTCGAATCCTCTACACTTATCTTCTTGATATGTGCTAATTATTCTTGTATCCGTCTGTCCCCGAGGGTCTACATTTGGAACATTCCACGGGGAAGAAGAGTAGCCTTTTTATGGTCGCCATACGTCAAGGAATGCTTGTCCTTAAGTCACTTGCCAATCGTTTAGTTCTACAGGGATCCGTTGATCTTCTTGTCAGAGTCGCCTTAAATAAGTATTTTCCCGCAACCTGATTCCCCAGAAGTCCGTAGATTTAAGAGTAATTACAGTACACTAAATGTGCCGTAATCTGTTGACCATTCAACAACCTGTTGCTTCTCCTGTTTTCCGCTGTTTACATATTCTTCCGCAATCTGTTAAACCCTTGGGAATCCGCAGTTCACGAATTCTTTGGCAATCTGTTAATTCCTCCTCGTTAATTTTTTTCCCGTTATCTGTTAATCCTCCAGTGACCCGTCCTCAGAATAGCGGCCTTTGGAATCTTTCTTGGCTATGGCTTGCTGGTAACTGTGCAGCTGTTTTTCCAGAGAATAGTTTTCAGCTTGAAGAGCCAATAGTTCCCGACTGAAAAAAAATACAGAAAACAAGCTAGGTACATGTCTATGTTGGGAATAAGAAAAAAAGAAAATGACCTATGAGAAATTGCGTGATGCATGCAAATTTATTCACGTAACATTTAGTATTTAAGTTTTAATTTAAGCCCCTGAAAGGGTTAATCAAGCTCGCCCACTTTACTTCAGCGCACAGTTGAGCGAAAAGAACTTAACTTGACCTGACATGGTATAGAAAACGCACAGCGTCATTACAGATTGCCTCCGTAATTTCATTTGGGACACGGGGCAGTACCAGGGGACATAACCTAACATAGGGATCACCATAAGTGAGGCGGTATAATGAAAGTTAAAAGCTCCTTTATATAGCACAAAAAATAAATTTCTTGGAAATCCCAGCAATTTTCCCTTTCCCTACCCAAACCAGTTGAGTGGATAACGATTCATAAACCCGTTGTCGAGTTCCGTATTCCTAATCTTTCCCGTCACGAATGCAGTTTATCAGTCTCTCTCGCCGTAAGAGCGACTCTAAAAGCTTTTCGAAACTTGGAACTCAAGAACGGAGTAATGATTCATAATTCTGTGAACAGTTTGAGACAAAACAAATTTTGGTAATTGAGGTCAAAGACGTGCAATATCCAGAAAAATTATAATTTTATTTTTGCTGTAGGCCCTATAACGGTCCAACGTGCAATGTATGTTTTTAAAGCACTGATATGTTTTATAAAGCACTGACGGTTTCTTTTCTCACCTAAGCCTCTAGCTTTGCCTACACAGAAAAAGTGATGCAGCTTCAATTGCACATATATTAGTTTCAGATAGATCGTAAATCATGGAGTGGGCAGAGGTTGTGTTTTTCCGCCTACCTTAAAAGCATACAATAAGCGTGTTTGACAGTAAGTAGCAGACATTTAATTTTCCTGGAGATCTGAACACTTTTTCTGAATCTCCACGAATCTCCATGCATACCACATACAAACACGTTTACACATTACGATCTGTGAATCCGGCGTTGAGTTTGGAGTGGCTTCGGATATGATGTGCCTTGTTGATAAAGGGGATATTGCTAAAATTTTTAGAATCTTTTTTTTCTAGAATGGCTTAACGCTTACTGTGTGTTTTTAAAAGTACTGGTGGAAACTCTCCTTTACAACATAAGAAGTTTTCTGCCTTACATTACTGATTCCATGTGAGCAAACTCTCTGAAACTGGAAATGATTTGGAGTGGGCACAGATACTGAGTAATTTCTCTTCGCCTACTTCACCATAAAATAGAACTAGCCTACCTTAAGCTTACGGCTTCAGAATGCAGTTATGAGAAAGATATACATATATCATTTTGTGCCCACTTAAGTAAATTTGATTATGGTAATTTTACGTGTGTCATTGCTCGGCGTCTCGGAAATCGCGGCGTCTGCGTATAGTACATAAAAATGAATTAGTAGGCCTACTTGAGAAAAACGCAGTCAATAAAATTTGAATCTTTAATGGACGCTTGTTTTGTGCGTTATTAGGATCGGTGTATTCCATACATTTTGGCAATACCATTTTTCTTATATAACACGGCACTTGAAGCTGCTTCCATACTCATTCAAAATTAATAAGTAAATAAATAATCAAATATGTAAACCGAGGTATGAATTATTTAATAAATAAAAAATCTATGGTCCCAGTACAACACTCTTCCAAACGCACCCCAAACAAAGGAGTTGAATCGGTTACCTGTTGTGGGTTTTCGTGATCAGGAGTCCGTTACAAGAAAAAAATCTACATGTAAAATTCTATGGGCTATTTTTAGACTACTAAATTGGATAGCTGACTAAACAATGTCCACTTTGCGGTAATAGTGTAATGGCTTTTATGAATGATTGGCTCACAATAAATGGATCTGACTTCCCTAAATGGACTGTTGTCACCACTGAGAGTAAAATCAGTCGTCAAAATAACCACAATTTACTCAAGGGGATTAGTTAAGAGACTAAAAACGAGATAAGTGGTCTTCGAGATTCTTTGCAAAACAATGCCAAATCCATTAAGAATTGGTCGGGTAATATTTTTGGTTAAAAACTGACCTCAGACTTTTTGCAAAACAAATCCCACGTGTCTTGCTCAGAAGGCATCTACAGCTGCCAAAGATAGCCTCACCCAACTTGGCTGAAAAGAGCATTTACACGGTCAAACTGACGAGGAGGCGCGCGGGTTGATTAACTCCCAGTGACCAAAACTGACACATACTTATATATCTACTGAAATTCAATCAGTTATATTAATGGACCGGACATTTAGGACGGGTAATTCACTTAGTGGTTTTTCCAACAGATGGGACAAGGATAATCATATTTCTTCTAATCAATCAAATGTGTCAAATAAAGTCGACTACGCATAACTTGTATGTTTTTTTTTTTTTTTGGCATTGGTTGAAATTGATGCGGATTCTACCCAAGTGGAATCTTCGCTTAATTCGAACAAATTATCCGGTCTTAAAGTGTTTTTAGAGTTTAATGTTTGCCCAAATGGTACAGTGTATTAGTGACAAATTTGCCCGCCTTTAGGAACCTCTTGTAGCTATCGCAGCATATATCTCTTATCCAAACCCTACCAGTTTTGTTTTTCAAATAACTTAACTTAAATACATCTATCTTTCTATTTTTAACGAGGAGTAAAGTAACGGATCTAGACCAAAAGTAATTTTTACTGGACGCGAAATTTCAACGAAATGCCTTTTAACGGCAACTTTTGCTAAGTCAGGTAAAACAAAAATGAACGCAAAGATATGTATTTATAGCCCAGAAATCTTTAACGTCGAAAAAATCGGCACAAGGTAATACATATATGGCTTATTACGTCTTTGAAACTAAGTTTCTAAAGTGGTTATTTTCGATTCTGCAATCCCATCCCATCCACTGCATGACACAGCCTAACCTCTTGTGTATGTATTGAATCTCTGTTGATTGAACGATAAGAAACATCACTTTATGTCAGTTTTCATCTTCATGCATGCATAGACGCTAAATTCCACCCAATAAATCAGAAAACAGCAGTGCATTTGAAATTGAAATAAACCACGTAATTCATCACTCAGAATTGCCCTCCGAAAGTGACTAACACGCGTCACGCAGCGCCGCCGGGAGATCAGACACTTTATTAATCAAACCGACACCGGTGCGTTGGATTTTCAAACCAATCATAAAGGTGGCTGTATTAACAATCCATGCGCTGTTGGATTCGTTTTGAAAACCCATTTGAGGAACGAGAGACTGTGATTCGTGTTTCTCAAAGCCAGTCTTATGCAGGGGTCATCCAAAGTTTGAACACATACAATGGCACTAATGGCACTTAGAGACATACTTTGATGTTCTGCTTAATTAATTTACACGATAGACCCTCCATAGCATACCGGTACAGCAATATCGCTACGACACAACGCTCGACATGCATTAAATTTAAGCATTTGTAAATCAGATGTTGGCCATTTGAAGTTGTCGACCACCTACGGCAGATATATCCTCGGTAGCAATACTTAGAAGCAATTATGAGTTCGAAGATGTTGTATTTGTTTTAACCTCTGTATTCAATAAAGTATACAGACTGTAAATTATCAAGTGTCCTGTAAAACTGAAAAGAATCATCACCACCTGACATGAGTTTGTTAACCAACTTATTTGCGTTTCACATAATGCTAAGGGGCCGCTTTCCTCATTTTATAATTATAATAATCTTTTATCAATTTTTGAAAGTCAATCTTTTGATCAAATTTTGATTGCATTAAAGCTGATTTCTTTTTACAGTGTGAAATGGTGGCGTTTGCTTACTGGTACTATATATACACGTATTTAATGTTGTATACATGTGGTATCATGTTTTTATTAGCTCAACCTAATCTATATCTTACCTATTTATAACAACTGAGGAAATTGTTATTTCCTTTCTGGTTTTAAATAAATACACTTGGATAGTCGGCTTATACTAAACCATCTTTCTTTATTTACTTTCGGTCTACTAATAATTGAAATATTGAGCACGTTTATATTTAAACATCTTATAATGTATTTCGTTACAAACATTAAAATATCTCTGGTCTACAGCTAACCTTTCTTTTTTCCGTCACACGCAATGAAACACTGGTCGAGGAAGTTAAAAATTGTTTTTAATGTCTGACAAAAATTTCCATGGTTGTGAAACAAATCGACCCTGAGACGTTTTTTTGCCCAATATCCGTTAGCCACCTTCATAAAGTCGGCTTAACCATGCGAGTTTAGCAGTCTTAGTTAAGTCCTAAAACTTAGCTCGTTTTTTGAAACGGGCCCTATAGCGTACAGGATGCCTGAATCTTACCTCATTTGGTGCCGCTGTACCTTGTGGACGTCGTCCGTCTTGCCGTATTCCACCTGGTACAACAGGTGTGACATCAGCCAGTGGATCTCCACTGTCAGGGTGTGGTCGTTCTCGTCCAGGTATATGTTATCTGGATCGTTGAGCTGAAAATAATATTACAGTTATAAGAGTTGAAAAAGAGAATTACCTGAAAGAGAGAGGGGCTACCGACAAAACTACTACACAGGGTTCTCTAATTTGAATTTCTCTCTCTCTCTGGATGCGTGCATGTGCATGTGTATGTGTGTGTTGGGTGTCGGGGAACGGTAATGACAAAAACTGCATTCAGACGCACACTTTTATCTTCATTTTTCGTCACAAAGCGCAAAGCGCAAAGGGCATATTACTTGCAATCACCCTCAGTATACAGCATGTACTCCAAACAATTTGCTGAAGACTCCTTTTTTGGATGACGCACCAACATGAACCATGTATCACATATATTTGCTATTATATCGTTATATTCTACTGTATACCGTTTACGCCTCACCTTTAATGACTTTTTGCCTCGGACGAGGATTCCTAAGAGCAAACCTTGATGTTACCGCGCTACAGTGGAAATTTGTGGTATGCTATTTTGTTTATTTAACAACATTATGTATCCATACCATCTATAGCCATTAACGTTGAACTTAACCGCTTTTTTAAAAGATAGATGGATTTACGTAGTTGCTGTGAAATATAACAGCTCGTATTTTCGAATTGACTCACGTTTGAGAATTCCACGCGTTGTGCCTTAAGCATTCTTATGTTAAATCGGGGAATTGAAATTCCCAAATACCACACTGATGACACGTTTGGTAAGTGCTTGGCATAGTACCAGATATAGCTGCCTGCTCTAAGTAACAAGTCTGCCACTCACAGATGCACTGTGCGGAAAGTGTTATCTTAAAACATATTTGCCGAAAAAAGTCACACTCCCCAACTCACCCCCCTCACCCCCCCCCCCCCCCCAAATAAAAAGAGAGAGAGAGAGAGAGAGAGAGAGAGAGGAACAAGACGTATATGCATGAATCCGACAGAAATGACACACATGAGTACTGGGGGTATATAACTATACGTCTCATATAATATATGCCTAGGCTCCCCCTAAAGAAAAGAAAAAGATAAAAAAAGGTAGTCTATAGAAACAAACGATATGGTTTGCTACGAGGTCTGTTTTAGTATGACGCCTTTCAGACATGATACAATCAAGCAAGCCATGCCATCAACCCGAGGTCCGAACACTTCCCAAATCCCAAGGATCTCTTTTGAAATACCCATAATATACGCATAAATATTGTACAACCCTAGGCGCCGATCTATCCAGCGTGCACCAATAGTTTGATATCGACCAGCACTCCTGCATCATAAGGGGAGAATCGAGTTGGAGAGCATCACTGGATCCAGGATTAGATTAAGGGAACAGGTCTTAGGAGTATCTTATCGGGACTGAAGGCAAGGTTATTTTCCCTTTCAAATTGACCCACGTCACTTCACATTGATGTCTTCATTCTTAGGGCTTATTCACATTAAAACTATCGGTCTTCTTAGATCGATCTAACTCAGCGGGGACTCTCGCTGAATGCAGCCAGTTTAACATATAAACACGCTTTCCTTGGTTGCAGCGTACGCGTATAAAACTACCTTTTCTGCAACCTACTCAACGCCTGGATGAGGCGTGTTAATCTGTTAAATTGACTGCATTCGGCGAGAGTTCCCGTAGAAGTTGAGCCCAACGTTTGGTATTTCGTTCTGTGTATGAAATATGTCTCAGATATTACTGCGTTACGAGTCAGTATCTTTGCCTGAAGCAACAAGCTAATGAAACTTCACTTCATACAACCCATTAATCACATAAGTGAATGAGACAATTTTCGGTTAATTACTACATTCATCACACCCAATATCAGGCAGAGTGACTGTCACCCTGCCTCGTTAAGAAAATTAATTTGATTTGGAAAAAAGATGGTAATGACTACCAGTACTTTTACCATCAGTTTTAACCATAATTGTGAAACATTCTTTGAAGCTAATGACTGCCTTTGCACATGAAAGATGAAGATGTGTTCTATTTACATGCAAAAATACGCTTTCAAATTTTTGTTATCAAACTTTATTAACAATAAAATAATTAACAAAAGCAATAATATAGATATAATCATGCGGTAACACGACACCCCTATCACTAGAACAATTTAATGGTTTGATCTATACCTGTCAGACAAAATGACGTAAGCGACTTTATTATTTTGCCGATAACCGAATTTCAAACTGCAATATTTGTTGTATTCGGATTGTTTAAGACGCAGTAAATATATGTAATATTCCTTCCGTTTGATCACATGCTATTCACATCTAGAATATTTAGGTGCTTATAGCTTGCATTTTTTCACCTATGTTAAATTTGGATTATGTTAACGTTGCACAGATACATATTACTAAGTGATTAAAACAAAACATTAAATATCTTTTTTAGTTCGTTTTAACGCATGTCAGTCCTGCATATCTGTTCTATTTTATCCTTAAATTTGAATCATATTCTTCCAATCCTTTGTATTCAGAAATCCAACTTATCCATGTAACTTTACCTAGCTATCTTAAGTTTCCCCTAAATGACTTTTATTAAAGGAGTAGATTAGATTTCGTGCCTAAAATTTACTTTCCAAAATCAAGTCTGACAGAAGCCATTCATGAATATGACAAATAATCCGGAATCCCACTTAGGTGAAGCCATGGCCCAAAAGAAATAAAAGCAAGCTAACAAAACAGAATACAACGGTTTTTGTTCGACGCAGTTGGACATAACTTACTTAATAAAGACGAGATATAAATGCCACTTTCCTTTGAGGCCTATCATTTCTAAAAAAAGTAATTATTAAGTATGCCCTTAGAAAACGCATGCAGTCATGCAGAAGTTAAAACGAAGATAAAGCTTTGGGGGTAAAGCCATTGATCCTTCTTTTGCTTTTAGTCAGAAAAAATATTAGTCATGACATATTCTAGTATAACAAGTAAACGTAATTTAAGAATAATCAGACAGGATTTGTTAAAAAAAATTAAACAGATACACTTGCTATATTTCAAAGTGGAAAGAAAATCTCTTTGTGGCTTAATTCCACCATGTTAAGGCATGTGAAAACAATGTAAAATATCCACGCACTCTGTCAGCTGAGGAAGTTTTACCCAATCATTCAAACCAAAAGTTAATCTCTAAAATCGATGGCTTTAGCTTTTTTACCTTGGGTGAAAAAAGGAATAGGCTAATTATTAGAGAATATTGGTTTTGAAAAAAAATCAGATGTTCCTTGTACGAAAAAAGAATTGTTTCTGCTGTTTTTGAACTTTGTGGCTTACCGGCAAATGCGTGGTCGTAATAACGCTTAGATCTCTGTCGTTATTCCTATCTTAATGACGTAAGAAATCCAGGCCTAAATCTCATTGGCTGGTTTCACAAAAGGCTAAAGCTCGAAATGGGGGCTTAACGTTTACATGAAAAAATCAGTCTAGATCACTTTAAGATAAATCTACAGTAATCCGTTTGAATCAAATAATTAGCCTTGTATTTCCTGTTTTAAAACAGGCGCAATATTTCATTTAATTGGACCAGTAGTACTGAAATTATCTTGATTTAAAGCAGACTCATATTTTTTCTAAGAATTTAGACCGGTGTTCTGGCTTTGGCTCATCTTGCATAATTAAGATGAATGATATCATTTGAAAAGACAGCCAGCTTTCCACGGCTAATTTATGTGTCTATTAGATAAGTGCATAAAAACTAAGATGTTTGATTGCAGTCGCCTATCTAACAAGTAAGGTGATCATTCATCTTTAATTTTGAAGAAACGCAACATGATTACGATGAAGATAATTGTCATTATTTTTTAGCAAACTGCCTAATTGTAAACGTTCTGTTGTAAGGGTTTTTGGTTTAAAGGGCACTTCATGATACATATATGTTATGTTTGAAAAAAAAAATGCACTGAGTACACTTCAAATATCAGTAACTATGATAATGTCTAGACTTAAAATGTATGTAATTTCCCCCCAAAAGAGAAATTTGCCATTGAAATTTAATATAGCTTCTCTTTGGTGAACATCATAATATCGTTCTCATGCATAAATAATACCGCCAGCATTTGTTAAGCAATGATTGGCAATTGACGGTAAATTATACATGAGCACCGTGTAAGTGTGCGAAACTATTGTAGTCTAGATTGCCTAGATGACTGATTAACTTTCCACTTAAATCTATATGTACACGTACATAGGCTTACTTTTCTTTTTCCACATACTTCAAATTACCACAGACGGATAAGAGAATTTAAAATTGAATATAACAAACAAAAGTAAGGAAGCTATACCAAAGTGAATAAAAGGAAAACGAAGGGAGATGTTGCAACGTTTCTTTAAATCTATGGAGTAAGATTCATAAGTACACATGAAACATTGCTCGCCAAAGTCTCAAATTAAAGGAGAAATTTACGAACATTTCTACAAGACAGTCGGAAGGCGACTTCCTCAGAAAGTTCTTTTTTTGCGTTCAAGATTAATACCTACTCAAACATTCATATATATAAATAAGTATATAATGATATGTTACACAGAAATACAGACTTCTTTGCAAGAGCAGCAACTAACATTTTTTTGCTATTATGGCCCTTTCCCATCTATTTTTTGTTGCAAGGTAACGGGTTTTCCAGGTATTAAAGCAAATCAGTGAATTTATTTGAAGCTTGACAAATAAAGAACTAATCTAGGCAATTTATCCAGGGCCATAACAGAAAAACGGTATCAGTGAAGCGCAGACAGTACTACAAATAAAGGCATTCATCAATAAAGCCAGCAGTATAGACACGGCGTGATTAAATGCTGTGTTCTGGGGAATTTGGAATATCCAAGACTGTAGTAAATATCCTCGGAGATGTCGGAAGTCAGTCAGCCACGGATCAAAATCCCAGAAATTGTCTGTCGACATGAACGTGATGTTTGGCTATCACGCAAAGCGTACATTACGCTGTTCTAATGGAATTTGATCTGTGTATCATGTTACGAGTATAATACGCTGCGTTGGAAATAAAAGCGAAAAGCGACCGAGGGTAGGATTTATATCATGGAATGTATTTGTAAAATGATCGTTTAGCCAACCATGTATCCTGGAAGCAAGCATTGATCACGTGTATAACTAAGTGTGTTTTATGTCAAAAGCGTTTAACTTGCTAAGAGGCCATTAATATAACCAAATCAAAACTTGGTTAAAATTGATTTTGTTTTCAGAGAGGAAAAGATCAGGGTTTGTGTGTTCACCTGAACGAAAGGCACTTAAAATCATTCAGAGCAAAATTTTGCACTGTATTTAAATCCATTTCAAGTTCCAAGTATAGAGGAATGCAATTATTTTATTTTCAATCAACAGCTAATATTAGAATTGTTTACTTCCAATATCTCTATGTCTGTCTGGAGCATCTTCATCAGGGAATGAATCTATCAAGACGAATAGCCTCTTTTCAGGAGATATAGTCAAGAAGTTAACGATTTCAATATAAGCTGTTGATTGAAGAAAATATGACTTTATTCTCATGACATAACACAGCTGAAGGAATTTTTCTCTAAGGAGTAATTAAAGGAATAACAACTGTTCGTTTTGGTAAAAAAATATCCTGGGGTAAACGACGTTTTTCCCATACTTACCAGTGCTTAATGGATCCATACCGATATTCAATGTTAGTTCATTTTTTTGTAATAATCTCTTAAAAGATTATGACGGGGGTGCAGCCATCTATGAAGGTCCACGTGGTCTGATGGCGCAAAGATACCAGAATAATGGCGATAAACGCTATTTTGAAGGTAAAATAGAATTTATTATGTTTCTATGCGTTGTTTGCAATGTGTTTATTGTGAAATATGAAACTCATACTAACAGTTGTTTTCCCTTAAAGTTATCCTCCACACTGGAGATCTATCCTTTTGTCCTTTGCGGCACACTATTAACATTATGTTCTCTAAAAAATTAGACCTTTCTTATTATAATTGGCTTATCAACATGTATCAGCACAAGTGCGCTTCAAGTGTCCTCTGAAACTGAGGGTGAACAAATTGCAAGATGCTTCACTTACGACACTATCTTGCGATGAAAGACTGGTTGAAATAAAATGTTCGGTACTACCGAATCAAGTCGTATTTATTAGTTTAGAAATTCGATAGGATTTAACGTGGCGGATATTGGGTATTGCACGCAAACCACATAGTATTCGTGTAAGGTAACAACTTTTCCAACAGAATAACCACAACAGGGAAATGTGAGTATCGGAAATTACATATCAACCTCAATTTGTGTAATTTGTGTTCTCACGACATTTGCCGGATACTTATATAACTTGTAATGTGAAGATGCAATAACCGAACACATTTAATACATTCGTCTGATCGATAACCAAACGCTGTGATATGCTGTCATCTCACATGCTAAGTCGGAAAAATGCATTAGAATCCACCCAAAGCATTTTCACGTCGATCCTTACATATATTCACCCATTTGTCAAATCGGACGGTACACTAATAGCGATACAGTTTGTACCGGTACACCTTTTGATTGACAACTTAATAGACCGGGTTTTACCAATTTTTTTCACTAAACGGAGCCTTCCCGTTCGGCACGGTCACTTTATCAACATAACAGTTGAAAGACAGATAAGTCCGCTGAAGCGTAATAATATGACGGAACCTTTCAAAACATATCGGTGATGCTCGATCTAACAGGATCAATCCATCTCCGAGTGGTTTTTCGCTAAATTGCTTTCAGCTTAAGCGGCTCGGAGGTCTGGTATGCCTACCGAAGCTGTCAGGGGGCAATTAACTTTCGTTTAGCAGCTTCAGTAAGCGTGCCAGACATCTATTCCGCTTAAGCTGGAAGCAATTTAGCGAGAAACCCCTAAATTGTCATGTAAGATCGATCTAGGTAAGTGAATGGAGTCTTAGCGACAATGAAAATTCGATCCAATCTCTTCGGCCAACCTCGGATTACTTCGTATCTTATCGACGGGAGCCAGTTGGCTTGTTCCAATGGGATCTAGCTTAATTTGACAGCACACAGATCTTTGTGTCTAATTGTGTGTTGGATCTACTGTAGCCGAGATTTGATGTTATTAATACCTTGAGCAATTTAATTTATTTGTCCCGAACATCTGAATACCCTAGAGAACATTTTATACAATCTGGTGAATTTGCTTTTTCCCACTTGTAATCTTTAATTTTGAAATTGTTTGGCAACTGTAAAAAAAAGATAATGATTGGCAATGGAGGCCACATTTTCAGTCCACATTGTGCTAGCGGAAAGGCCGACAGAGGTACGCTTTTTATGGTTATGTAGTGATTGAATTAACGAATTCATTGGGATACTACATGTAGGTACTGATTTAAGGCGTCACAGTCAGACTATATATCCTCCTCCAGATGGCAAAACTCGGTTCAGTGTAATCATAACCACATTCCATGTCCATTTACAAGCAAATGGCCCTATATTTCCGGTTCTTAGCTTGTTTCCTGTCCGGGCAACGTGCTTAATTTGTAATCACAACTCCCACGGAGACCAAATGAAATGGGTTAAAAATTTGATGATTACGAACGCCGTTTTGTTCAAAACCCGGTTTCTTTCAATCAAAACGCTTTATAGGTCTCATATTAACATATTGCATAGTCCGGCAAAATGACAACTGCCAGACGTGTTCGATGCTACATTGCAATACAATTAAACCGACCAACCACTGGTCAACATTGCAAGATAATTGCCTGTTTATCTTATGGTGAGGCCCTGGGCTCTCAGCACTTCATCCAAACTCATTATGGACTACAAATTCCCTGATCTCAGTGCATATAACATGAGGCATGAAAAATGACTTTGCTAAGACATAATTTCATCTACACTATTGGCACTTGCGAACAATTGCAAGATAATGGTTTGTTCTTTGGTGATAAACATTTGTCCTTGGAAATAGGAAACTCATTTCGAATCGCGATTTCATTGGTCAGAGAATATTGTGTCCAGTCTGGCTAAGTCTGACTACATCAGTATGTACTGTAATCTAACCGTCTCTTTACGGGGAACCAACGGCAAGCTAACAGATAGTCAGACTATAGGTTTTGAACTTTAGAAACTAATTCGGGGCCAGTGTTGCCCTAAGGATACAATGTATATAAAATGCAGTCCAGTTAGATGTGGATTTGCAAACACCTAATTACCACTAACAATTGCAGTTTTTAGATAGCAGTTAGGTTCAACCCAATCGAATCTGTTTATATAATATGACATTAACCGCCCTCTAAACTGAAATTCACAGTTCGATTAAACATGAAACATTGCAATTAAGCGACGTTTCTACAAGACAGCTGGCGCTTAACCAGGTGAAAAGTCTCGGTTCACGAAAACGCACACATCTATACATGTAGAGCATTTTGTATCTAGCTAACCTAGCCATGAGAAGTATACCTTTGGATATAAGTAGGCGTACATGTATTACACCACCGATTAATCGACTAACGGCCTGCTAGTCTGATGATAAGGACTCGCTGAAAACATTCAAAATCCATAAGGTTCTCAATTTACTGATTCATGCAGCGACATGTAAGCAATATGCTAAGAGCTCACTGGGGTCGTGTCTGCCCTTGAAAATCGTGTTAACCCAAGAGGATTCTAGGGACAGCTTTTAATCCAATGTCTGTAACTGAAAGGCATGTTATATCTTTGTTAGATGGTGTCATGGGAGCTGGATTAGCGTGATACCTGAAATTTATTGGCCTCAATGCTAAGACGGGATGGTGGTTATACTGTTATGGCTGGTTAATATTAGAATATTGTTACGGGCGGCAGAATTACATACAGCGTCACTTTAATTGTGAGTTGTTTATTTTGATTAACATTATTCAATGTGACCATGTAGGGTTTGGCCATACTGCAATGCGTACGTTTAACAGACACGAATTGACTGAATCAAATTGGACATATACTATGTTTGAACAAAAGTATGGCTTTCAGAAGCAGGGCATTTTGCCACTGAAATGATTTATGTGAACCGTCATTTAAGGAGAAAAGGAGGTTATCTTTCTGATCATTACCTTGATCAAGAAGAATGGTTTCCTAGACCTAGTCATGATCTCAGGTGACAATTATTTTGCCCTGGTGGTGACTCCAATTACCTCCTATTCTCATTAACAATGGCTGAAGACACCAGTTAACCTATTTAGTACCCGTACTTTCAAGTAAGACAGATTAATTTCATTTAGTTTTCTTAGAAATGCTTCGATATCGACCATCATGTATATGAAACCTTAACTAACTCAACTCAAAGTATGTCTCCAAGTTGCTTTGTTAATGACTCCATCAAATTGATATCAGCATTTTCCCCGGTAGTTGAGTAGAATACCGGTATAACCAGTCGCTGGGAAAAGCCAACCATTTTACCTGGAGAGACGAATGGTTTGTGACAAAACCCATCCCAATCCCTAGTTCATTCCTTCCAATAACATAAGCTAATTCGATTTCGTACTTATATTCGACTTCTTAAAAGGTTAAGTGCCACTTTTATGAAAAAAAAAAACATTTTTTTACACGCACTGCAAAACATGAACAGTAATCTTGACCTACTGGGACGATTTTTTTGGCAACCAAAGCAAGAGATGAAGTCATACTTTTTCTGCCAAATTTGCAAATAACCAAAAAAGCCGAAAAAATGAAAACTGAAAATGCAACATGTCATCTCTTACAAAAGTGCAAAAGACAGTATCTCACTTCACTGGAATAGTGGAAAACAGTCGCATTTTTAACGCTTATAATAAAAAAATGATCTTAATTTTGAAATTGCGCATCCATTATTATTTAAGTTGGTACAAAACAAGTCAATTTCTGGTTTACGTATTTCCTTAAATACTTCACATGCAAATTATCAGCGTTATCGCATTAGATACCGTACCTGGGGGATATGGACCTCGGTGTGTAAGGGCAATGTAATCTTCTTAACAACGTCATTATAGACACGCTATGTTCTGAAATTGATACTCTTTCCTTCCTTCACATATCAACCAGTATTTTGAATAGAATTATGTTCTCATTAACTACAATGTCATCAATGTGTATATGATGCCTTTGGGGAATTGTCCTAAAAGCAGGCTCTGTTGCTAAAGAAAAAATGACAAATGGAAGAATCTCAACTTATGAGACAGTGGTAGGTGGTTTCCACCTGGACACGTGTAAATAATAGACTTTCCCCTCAAAATTGTTCATTGCTGCGGTAGTGCCTCCAATGTCCAGAGACACAACTGCCCAAGCACTGCATGGTGCCACAAACAATGGGGTCTCACACAATTGCCCAGGCAATGCTTGGTGCCACACACAATGGTGTCTCACACAATTGCCCAGGCAATGCTTGGTGCCTCACACAATGGTGTCTCACACAATCGCCCAGGCAATGCTTGGTGCCACACACAATGGTGTTTCACAAAATTGCCCCGGCAATGCATAGTGCCGCACTAGGGGACCTTTCAAGGTAATCTCTGTCTGTCTGTTTCCACGTATTGTCAGTTGATGTCTTTTTTAATCCCGGGGTCTGTATAACTATTAAATAAGAAGTGAAAAGTCATTGATTTTTCCCAAATATGTTTTTCCATTTGAATAAATTCAATCGTTCAGGCACTGTGTGTTTTTTATTGCAATGGTTTCTCCCTGAAGCTGGCCGTTTCTATGTCAAAATTTCAATTGATAAGTCAAATTCTTTTCTTTTCTTATATTATTGTTTCTATTTATTATTATTTCATTCGTTTATTTATTTAACTCCTGATTTTGTTTGAAACAGCGTCTGTAACTAGAATGAATTAGAATTAAAGCTTAACAATCCATAATATGCTTTGAATGCTGAGGGTCTTTATTAAAAAGACTCAAGTTTCTATAGCGTCGACGGGGTTACCTTACGAGCAATCACACCATGAAACATCCCGGATGCTGAGAGCATAATAATTAATCGATTGAAACAAATGTACCATGATCTTCCTCGGTAAATAAACGAAATGCACTCAAGTCGGTAGGGATTAATTGTGATATTTTAGGTCTATCGCCTATATCGTATAACGGTTTATCTGAAAATGCAGGCAAATCCATGCCTTCTGGTTATGATACAGTGCCGTGGTTTTAAATGGAAAATGTGCGCCAACACAAACTAGGTTCATTTGCAAAGATGGCTATAGATAAATGTAATACCTTTCTGGAAAAAAAATGCTGTAGCGGCAAAGCTGTTAAAGATCTACATGTACGTGTATAGGCCTACATACAGACTTGACATTTAATATGGAATATTTTTTTCCAAATCATTTTTCATCAGTTTTTTCCTATTTTGCTGACTGATAAATGAAAATAAGGATTAACATCGTGTTTTAATAACTTTTAATTATCTCTTTGATGTCATTGTGACATCAGATCATTAATGGAATTTGCCAGAGAAGCAAACAAAAACACGTTGCCTATTCTATGTCATACGACAACAATTAAAAGCGATATTTTGGATCTCAATATTTTCCAAATTATTTTCTGTAAAAGAGTTACACGCCTCACAAAGAACCCCCATGTCAGTGTCGAGTCACAGTAACGGTAGCTGTTACGCTTGACCTTTTCTGTTTGCTACCAGCGCTCTCAAGTGGCAAGGCATTCATTGGGTTAGGTTTTAAGAGTTCAATCTGGAATAAAATTCCAGGCATCGGTCAAAATCTGTCCAATTTGGTCCAGTTTTGTTGTAGGACATGTAGGCCATTGATTCGGCCAGTAATGGCCTGCCCACATATTGTCTATGTGGTTCAAATATGGCGATTTTGATTACCAAGATATCTGCTCATTCCCTTGGTTCTGTAAGTAATCTGCTGTTAAAAGTGCTATGTGTGTACCGGGAATTTCACCGTGCAACCTAAAATTGTTCCTAAGGTGCCCCCTATCAAATGATAGTCAAGTGGTTCTCAGATTATTCCTTTATTTGATCTGGTCCAGGTTTTCGTGGATGACCATCATTGGTGTTTTGGCACCAATGTGGTATCCACTCCAATTACTGACGCTGTTAATGACCTAAGTCACTTTAGACGCGGCACACGCTTAGTCGTTGGCCTTTGCTGGATGTCTGTAAACTCTGTTTTGGCTGGTTGAGCGGTACAGGTGAAAGCTGACCTCAATAAAGAAAGTCACGAGGTTTCAGTGTTCAACTCAGAAACGATTAGGGTCCCAAATTCATTAGAGAAACATACAACGACGTTTTGCTGTTTACGGTGGGTTCCCCTGAGGTCGACCGGTATTCTAACCAGCTAAAACAAGCTTGGTGTTCGCTAATGTACCTTGAAAAATGCGTTTTGGTGGCAATTTGCCCCTCATGCTGAACGGACTTGGTGGTTTTTGTTTAGTTGCAATAGCATATCCCGACAGACAGTGGGTCCTGTACCCTGGTGGTAAGATTTCAATACATTGGTTGTGGCTTCTGTGTAGGTACATCAAACTGGGTATTACTCTATAAAACTGTGCGGACCGTTTCGTTTGGCGCAATTATCTGTCTGGCAATGTCTGTCTTTTTCGCGCCATTCTGCCACAGATTAACAAATATGCAGAGCACTGCATAGCTCATTTTACACCTTGCAAAACCGACCACTTGCATGCAAAATTTCAAATTCTTCTATGCAGTAGTTGCCGACATATGGATACTTTTTTGACAGAACCATGCTTTGCCAAAGCCAAGCTATGACCTGCCCAAAGGAGCACTACCCAATTAAATCACTGCATATTACATAATGCAGCAGCGCAACAAACCTGGTATTCAGTTTATTGGAAGCGACACACCTGGCTACACACTTCTCCATTCACATATCTTATATGAGATCGGAGTTTTTTGAAAAAAGAATGCATTTTTACCTAGGCATACCTTCGAAACTGAAATATTCCATATTAAATGTCAAGTCTGTATATCTAATCTCATTGTGCGATGTTCCCACTTCTAACTTTTAATAGATACATGTATCAACGTTATATAATCTAAGCAGTGCGGTGCTGCCTTTGCCATTTTGATAAGAATTGTAAGACTACACTTAGAAACCATAGACATATGGGTAGAAAAGGTGAAAAGAGACGGGATAGTCAAGCTTGTTTACCGGAGGTAGCGTCCAAAGATGTTATTACATTGCATCATATGGGGATTTTGCCAAATCTGCCCTAAACTGACAGAAACGCAAAAATTATAAAGCAATTTTCCCTAGGTGACTTTATAATGTAATAGCCAAACTACTATTTGCCAGTCCTTCAAAGTGGATCGGTCCAGTTAAGTGTACCGTTCGCTGTGAAAAGGCCCTGATTCGACGCACCGTTCGATGTGAGCTAAGCTCCGTGAAGCTAAATGGCTTACTACACTCTTTTTTTTTTCAGGCAAGCAAACATGAACAAAATACCCTAGAGACACCATTGACGCAAGCGTGGCGGATCAGGGGGAGAAAATGTAATATACATCACCATGGCGACAGCACGCGAAAGCATATAATGTAGATATCCAGTCCTTTTTTTCTCGTTTCGACTATCAACGAAGCTGGGTAAATGAACAATTAATTTTCTTTTGACAGTGTACTAGTTTCGTTTCACTGCTTACAGTGACAGCAAGGGCGGAGCCTATCACACATGTTTACATGTTAAGGACCCTACAGCGCGCTTAAATCCATCGTGTACGCTCGTCAAAACACTGCATGCTTGCTTGCTTATTAAGCCTATTGCGCCTTTTGGGAATCCAATTTTGTTACTGTGTTTTCTGTCTCAACCAACTCTCGCACGCATACATACGTGTGTGTGTGTGTGTGTGTGTGTGTCTGCGCGCGCGCGCGCTCGCGTGTGTATGGTTTGGCGAGGGAAAATAATGTTATTCAGAACGGAAACTCCGACACTACAGTCGCAAACTCCACAAGATTTACAAAATCAATTTGCAATCTTAGAATAGCAAGAAAAGACATCTTCAACGTTTGTTTCTTCAGAAAAGGCTACTGGCATATAAACTCTACATCTTTGGCGTTCCTTCACAATTAATCGTTTTCGACCTTCTATAAATGTTGCTATCCTTAATTTTTCACTTCAAATTTTGACTGGCCTCACTATGGTCACTGTGGACTCCCCTCCCTGTCTCGCTAAAAACAAGTTTTAGAAAAAGTGTTCTTTCAACATATTGCTTTTACTTTCTGATCTACGCAGCTTGGCGGCATTATTTGATAAAAATAAGTCCGTGGGAAATAGGTTGTCTGTTTTCTCTCATCTTCTGGGAAAGGAATGGATGTCGACTCAATAGCAGTTGTTTTATGAAAACGGCGAAAAGAGAGGTGGAGACTTAGAATTAATGCTAATTCTGCACTTTGTTCTTTACTTTTCACCCATTACGCGATCTATTACCCACGACCAGCGTTTTCTACTGCAAACAATGATAAACAGTCAGGATATTGAACGCTGATGTTTTCGGTTAAGTTAAGCATGATGTTAAGCAAAGTGACGTAGCTGGGAAAATTCCATATTTTATTGATGTCCTTTAGCTTAGACATTTCCAGTGCATGATCTGGGAGTCTTTACATTGGAAACATTCAAAGTTAGCCATGCAGAAGCCAGTAAATTCTAATTCACATAGTTATCTCGCCTTTTCTGACCATAAATCGTTGTAGTCATGTAAAAAGTCAGCAACGTCAGATAGAGTTATTGCTTATACGCAGAAAAATTCAAATTTTATTCATCTTTCTTTATTATTCTATATATCTAAAGGTTTATTATGTAACTAGACTTGTATACAGTCTGGCTACCAATTTCAGCAAGTGCTGGCATCAAACAGCCTATTGTCTGAAACAATATCCGTCCACAGCGAGACATGGCTAACTGCCGCTGCGTCAATATTCTGTTACTTATATTTAAGTGTTTCATCATACCATAGAATGCCAGCTAGCCGTTTATTTATTTTTACAAGCTATTCATTTGTGCCCGTAACCTTAAATTAGGACGTAACTGATATCGTCTCAGGCCAATTCATGAATAATTCTAGCAACTGAGCCATTCGATTAGTAAATGGAGCCAAATTGGAAGCAATTAAAGAATCGATGCAGGCCGTAATTAGCAATTGTTTATCCTTAAGGACAGTACCACCCTTCAGTTGAGTCTCTAATTTTCCTCTCGTGGGGGATATGAACATCTCAATGTAATATTTGCAATGTGTGTCACGAGTACAAGTACAAGAAACCAGAAACGGCAGCGCAGCAGCGGCTCTCAACTTTATGAGACATGTCCAACGATTTCAGAGAACAAGAAAAAACACCAGAGGATGGTCGTGTTGTTCCATTTTGCAATAATCATGCAATAAATATTCGTTAAATGAATTCACAAATAACACGTGAATGTCATAACATATTGTAGTTTTATCATGGGTTTGTGATTAAATATACGAATTTAAGAATATAGACAGAATATATAACAAAAGCGTGCAGAATAATATATTTATGACCGTGCTCATTAAGTGAATTCGAATACAGACTAACAGTAGTCAAAGGTATTCATATTGGGGTATATATTATGTATATATGATACCAGTATCAATCGAATCCTTATAAGGGTTAATACTAATACTTATCGACAAATATATCGAGGGAGCAAAATATTGTAGTGAGACCGTGAACTTCGTTGGAGACATATTAGAAGGTGAAAAATATTGAAGGAAATAATGATGAATTTGTATCTGACTGCAAAGGGTGCATGCCGCTTCACACATCTCCACATATCTCGTATTTAACAAGACAGTCGCTATATGGGAGCGCAAAGAGCAGTAGAAGTAATATCGCTTTACAGTTTTACCAAATCTAATTTATCATAAGAATATTGAATTAAATTAGGCCTCTAGATACACTTTAAGTGGCTTTATATCATGGCTGAGGCAACAATAATTGAACCGATGACCGATGCTATATTCTTTCTGGATATCTGTATAGCATCGAGTGAATTAAATCCAAGTTGAAAGACCGATATATTGAGCAAAACAAGAGGAGGATGTTGGTTAGGAGGTTGCCTGCATCATAACGGGAAGCACTTATAGGTAAACATTGCTTTCCAAGTACGTACACTGTAGAATACCAATATGATTACAACTACGTCGATTTCACTGCATGAAATATTGACATTTGGACTGGATGGCACAGTGCGGTGCCCATATCTTTGTAATGATGCCGCCTAGACCTCAGAGGCGTTCCATTCTTGGAGGTTGCTTCTTAGAAAAATGATATTGTTGTCAATAATGCTTTGTCACGAAAAACCGCAAAACTCGGTGCAGCATCAGGTGGTGACAGAAAACTCTCGGTATTGTAATTGAAGAAGGCAACCACGGTATCAAGTCATATAAAAATGAAATGCCCTTTTTCCCTGGTACAAAATGCCATATAAAAAAACCCTGCCTCACGGAATATATCAATTATGGTAACCGATCATCACTGCAGGAAGAATGAACACCGCAGGTATATACTTTAATGGGAAGTAGAACATATCTCCTGGGGACCTCAAACAATACACTTGATCACGCAAAGGCGCCATAAAAACTGCACAAGAGATCATGTTTTTACCTGAGCTGCGCTGAAAGACAACAAAAACAAAATCATCTCGGTTGTAGCTCCACGCCCTTCCTGTTTCGATCGATTGTCCTACCAACTGTTCCTAAATTGTCCAAACTGTAGCGCAACATTACAGTTTCACTGATGTGCATTTAGCACAATAAATAGTTGAATATAATAAAATACAATGTAAGCTACCTGCTGAAAATAAATGCAATTTAAGAGTTAGCCTATTTGGCAAATAAACATTTTTACCTCAGAATGTTGAATTCAGGCAACGTTATTAGGATGGACGATACCCTGTTGGTTAGCCCTCGGGTACCAGTGAACATTTGACTTCTGTGTAAAAGTATGCTATCAATCAGGACGTTCACTACAATTGATTCAGTATGAAACGATATCATTGCTTTAAACAAAAGGCCACTAATTTGCCACTGCATCACTTTGTACAAAAATCAACTGTAGTGGATGAAGACATGATTGTGTTAAGAAAATAAAATCGACCGACTTTGCATGCAAAATGTAAGAAAACGTCCTTCACGCAAAAAAGTAATTGTGCTAATCATTTATCACTGTAGTAAAACTTAACACCGTAGTGTGAATATTGTTTCGGAAAAGAATGTAAGTCCGAAAATTAAACTTTTAGGCCAAAATGTGTTGTACCTCAGTTCAAGGTGAATTCAGAGATGTCCCCTTAAATAAAGTGACAATTGGTCTGAAACACTGGGCATTGCTTTCTTGATATTAAACAGGCGCATTATATTGTTTTAATTGAATAGTTTAATTCATCTGGGGTCATGGTGGACTATAATTTTAGTCTAAAAGTTTAGACCAATATTTTACCTAGACTTGGTTTGCAAAAAAGGCCATGGTCCTTACCTCCTCTGTTCTGATGTTTGTCACCATCTCGTATCCCTTTTCTGCGTCTGTTTGCTGAGAGTAATAACTAGTATAAGGTCCATCCAAACCCTTCACGGGTTTATAAGTACGGAGAGCAGGTACGATAGCAACGGACCAGTTTACAAACCTCGTATACCTGCGAGGGACGTTCTTTACATCGGTATAGTACAGTCTTAGCTTCAAATATGGTCCACTAACGTTGGATTCCATCAACCACGCCTGTTGCTCGCGGTCGTAGCAATGTGCCCTGTTTTTGTTCTTTGTCAGAGGTTCCAGTCGAACGCGACTGTAGTAAGTTGTCGAGTACATCTCGACTAAAAGCTGCAGGCGTCCTTTATGCGACGCTGTGTTGTATAGACTTTGGTGCAGCGTGTATCCGGGGTCCTCGTTTTCTGAGTCTAAGGACACCTCCATGATGTCCGTTTCCGTCATTTTCTTCCCTTTCCCGAGGACGACGGCGTATTTTGTCTTGCATAGGAGGTCAAAGTTGGTCAGTCGGGTCAGCCGAACCACGTCCTGGCTCGTGCTGGAGTGGTCATCGCCCAGGTGGGACAGCGCCACGTTCCAGTCGGAGTCCCCAAAATGAAAATGGCGGGTCTCAAAGTTTTGATAGTCAATCTGGTGCATGTTGACCTCGCTGGGCCGCCGCGGCAGCTGGATTACATCCTCAAATACTGTTTTTATGTGCCGTAGTTCCACTTCCACCATGAAGTCACCACTGGGCATGGCGAAGTTCCTCTTTATTAACTCCTCTATTTCGATAAAGTGCGGATTCCCATGTCGCGGCATGTCCACAGTGAACTGCGTCTTACGCTCTCTCAGCTCCTCATTACGCGTAAAATGATCGTGATTAATTAACGTGATTACAAAATCGATGGTACAGTTTAACCCCTCCGTCGCTTTCTTAAGCTCCAGGAATACCCCTATGTGTTTGGCCGATTTGACAAAGCTTAGGGTCCACCTTTGGTAACCGTATTCGAACTCACGGGAAGACAAGTCGGCGTAATCACGGAGGATTTTTGGTGGAACTATAAACGTGAATACCTGTGAGTTAAATCTATCACCTAATGAAACGAACCGGTGCAGATGTGCCATGTTTCCGGCTGGATACAAACAGACAAATAGACAACGGCGGATCCGAACCAATGCCACTCTATTTACAAACAGATAAAATGGTTTTCCTGATACACACAGTGGGTGTTTTTGACGAAGTCCATTGTTCATTGCATTACCTACTAAACAGACGACTCTGAAACATCACGTTCAGGACAGCAAACCTTGAACCTCGTTCTGGCCATATACTATTCCGCCAAGCGCATTCAGAGCACTTAGACAGTTTACAATAGTTCCCAGATTATAAATCAATGAGCGATTGAGTGACCCGCTTGAATTACGCGTCCACCAAATGCAAAATGAACCCAAACCACCAGCATGGCTTCCAGCACTGTAATGCGACCATCTCAAGGAAAGAAGCTCACGCTGTACAAACTCGAAACTCAACACGAATCAATACGACCTCAAAGCGGAGTGAACTCTTGTAGAATACAATATTTACTGTATCAACTGGTTGGAGCCAGTGATCCTCGGCTGATGCGGTTTTGTGAATGCAGCAATGTCCAGATAAAGGCAAAGTGGAGTAGGGAGAAATGGTGTACCTGCAACGGGAAATTGAAGATCAAATCCCAAATGTGGCTTGTCTAGGCATGCGCAAACGCACTGTACTAGTGCATGTATCACGATGGCAAATGATGTAATCATGTGTACACTTAAGTTATGTTTTATTAGCTGACTTAATAACAATGACGCTATTTAAGTACCGAATCGAAAGTATACACTCGATATCCCAGAGCTAAATCTATTTTGCTTTGCTTGTTAAGCTTAAAGCAATGTATTAACGCTAGCCTTTGGCGTTGTTTCCTTGCGGACACATGTACTCAGCAAGTAGATATAATTTTAAACTTTTGATTTAATTTCTTTTCCCTTTCTTTTTGCGCCAGGATCTTGGTGATAACATGATAAAGTACACACTTTTTGATGATTATCCGGTAAGATGGCACATTAAACGAAACGCCGTTATTATACTATAGTGCAATGAAAATAACATTTTGACATACAGACTTAAGGTCGAAAGTTTTAAGATCAAATGCACTTATTTTACGTACGCGTATGTAAGTATAAGAGGTGAATAATATAATACCTGTTTGCTGTCGTATTCAGTTAAAATTTACTGTTAGATCAATGGATCTGCCATGCTGCAATGCACAGCGCCTTTATACACATAAATACATGTATGACATATAGATGATCTGAAAATAGTTCCGCATTAGTGTACAAGTGTACGTCTCGTGTACTAGTGTACGCCTGTTACTCAGAATAGAGCCTTTACACGCCAATGCGTCTGGGTAGACTTGTAGCGAGGCAATTCTTAATGCCTGGGAGTATCCATGCTACATGCCCAAATGTTCTTTACAATCGCTATGTCTTAATCCACTTAAAATGATATGTTTTAGTTTTAAGTGTACTGGAAAGACGAATTGACAATGCTCTTTATTGTCGTATTAAATTAACGATCATGTAGTGACATTGCATGTTGCTATTTTAGGGGTTGTGGATGAACATTTGATAGCATTGATGCAGTGTAATGTGCAGACTGTCGCAATAAAGCTTAACGGCGGTGAGTTGAACCGCAACCTCCCAAGTGACTAACAATAATAATAATAATAATAATGCTTTGGAACTCCATAATCCTGTGTGGCAGTAGCAGCACGAAAAACAAAACAAAACAAACAAACAAACAAAAAGCATTTCAATCTAATAAAACTATAGGAATCCTTTCCACGTTCCCCTAGGAAAAGAACATACATCTCCACTTAGCATTTTCCACAAGGCACGGCGACGTGTCGATTTCTCCCACAATATAATCGTAAAAGAGAGCGTCCATAGGATTCCTTTGAACTTAAATCTATTTATTCTCTGGTCGCGTAGACTCCACTCTTTGCCCCATAGGCGTGTTACACACTCTGAAGCTATAATGAAATTACTGCCTTTGCTGAATAATGCATTTTACCGGAAGTGAAAATTAAAATCAATGTATTGACATGGACTTTTAATCACATGTAATTATTACTATTCCAGAAAAAAAGTAGATTTAAAGGTATCTATGACCAAGATTACTGAACTTTAAGTACATATATAGGTTAATGGTGGAAAAATTCTAAATGTACTGAATATCATTTTGTTTAGGAATTTTTAAGGCTTTTTGTCTTAAATCCATAAGGCTTTTTTTTCAGCGAGTAAGTTTCGTTTGCAAATTCATGTAGAGACAGCTGTGTCCAGAAGTTCAGCGCTGAAAATGGCGCCGAACAGAGCATCTGCAGACAAATCCATGTAAATTTCCCCAGGATATAGAACCTAAATTAGATATGTGCGTGTCGGAGTGAAATGATTATCACTTGTATCAAACCTTGAAGGAAGGCCTTACAGTGATATCTGGCCATAGGCACTATCACCCTGAGTTACATCGTGAAATTCAATTGACATAGGTCTTAAGTTTACAAAGTTTACAAAAAAGTTTTCTGCATTAGGTGCTTGCACTTGCAAGTACATGTAACACAGTAAAATGTAACCTAAGGCAATCTGAAAATCACCAGCAGACAAGCAAATACAAACCTCGGAAGATTAGATAAATAATCTACTGCAGACACAAGCGATGTGCCGTGCTGTCGCTCAATAAGATCAACACTTAATTTCGTCATTTGTGAATAAAAGATTGCAATTACACAATCGTACAATGAAAAGATGTACAAAATCTCATTGCATTTGGTGTATTTTGGGTGCAGTTATCCACTCAAATGCCAATATATTGCCGATTTGATTATTCTTACGTCGATAAGCTAATGTTCATCCGTTAATGAGTTCGTATTTCATTTGGTACTGGGATAAAATGTGGCTCTATTTCCTTAAAAATAGCTTATAGAATTTTAAGCGCGTCTGATAAATGCGTTTATCCTAATTCAATTTAGGCAAAAAACCTCATACAGCGACAAGTGCATTTATTGTTAAAAACAAAATTCTCCAGGCAAGGGGGGATTTAAAAAGGAAGGATTGTACATGTATAATAATAATAATAATAATAATAATAATAATAATAATAATAATAATAATAAAAGTGTGTGGGGTGGAAGTACTGACTATGATTATGGGTCACAAAGCAGCAGTATATATGGGAAATTGCGAGATAATAGATACTAAAATAGAACTCGGCGGGAAGGCGAGATATGAAGATATTAACAGAACACAATTCAATGGTATGGTAAGAACACATGCCTTTTATTAATACGGCCCAAATAAAACGCCAATATTAATAAACCGAACACCTGTAGCTGAGTACACTAGGATTAATAAAGCTGTGTTTCATGCATGGAGGTGTTATAACAGAGGGGACTGACTCCACGGTGTTGTATCATGTTCCACGTGACAAGCCAACGCCATACGCTGTTTTTTACTTTTTGCCAAATTGCTGGTAAACTTGATAAATGCAACGCAAGATTTGCTCACTCCCAGCATGTAGTTCACTAATGAAACTTTGGGACAAAATGGTTTAAACTTAAAGATAGGCAATTTCAGGTAACTTTGAGTGTATCAAACGTAGTTCTTCTGAAGAGAACATAGCGTCTGTTTTACAAAAAAAGTAAGAAATGAATAAAACATCGAATTGGCAACTGCTGTATCTTAACCATATGCATTTCTACTATCTGAGACAATCACTTGTAACTAATGCAATTCGCTTTTAGAGTGTTTTTCTTACTGTTGATTCCTCAGTGCAAAAAATATTTGCATAATTTGTTCTTGGAAGTTCGGGTCATTCCAGTGTGGCTTGCGTGATTTTCGGGTAATATGGTGCGTTACGGATACCCTCTACCAGGGCGACTGATAGATTTTTTACAGATATTTATAGATATCTTAGTCTAAGTGACTAAGAACCAAAATGACCATCTATCTATCTGGAGACATATCTGTGAATATCTGTAAAAAATCTATCACTCGCCCTGGTAGAGGGTACGTTACGGTAGTGTTGCGCGGCAAAAACACATTGGGATCTGCAATCGAACAACTTCACTGTTTTAAGTTTAATAATGCAACAATTAAAAGCACGACTGTCAACAACTTTGTTCTTTACATAAAGTAAGGACCGTTGTGTAGCACGATATTAACAATGGAACGAATTCCGGAAAACGAAGGAAATCGATATCCGAGAGTGTATATGAGACAGGCCAACAACGGTGTAAAGTGCAACTGCCGGTAAATTTTATTCACTACACCGTACTGCTTGGCGTGAAGAGGATTACCATTCAGGGCGGAACATTCAGTCAACAGTGAATGAAAAGTTTGAAGACACCATCGACTTCAGTGGACCATCAGGTGTACAAACAGATCAAATGTAAATAATGGAAGGCACGAGACTGATGCAAAGTCAAACGGTTCCCTGTTTGCGCACACGCTTGAACGACTAAAACAAGCCAGTGTACAGTATACTTAATAATATGTATTTTACGAACGGAAAAAAATCAAGATGTTCTTGAAAGATGACCCCCATACAATGAGGAAACAAACACACACACACACACACACACAAAAAAAAAAGGGAAGGAAGAAAGAAAAACTCACAAGAATGGGCCTGGCTGTTGAATGCGAGCAGTTGATAATGACAAGATGTAGGTTAAATATAATAACTTGTCCTCAGTTTAACTTCTTTACAAGTGTTATCTAATTTCTGTTCACTTATTATTAGGATTTCTAACCGTACACGATATTTGAACACTATATCTATTCTTCACGCTTTGTTGGTTATTGCCTCTTGTCTTTACTACTGTGTCTCTGGTTGTGATCGATGTCCAACCCATGTTAACAAGATTATCGTCTTTGCGCGTTTTATTTACCCTTTCCCTAGTTTATAGTCCACCGATCTGTTAGCACAACACCCTAAGTTATAGAAAGGAATGGGATGATTTCTGTATGATGTATTTATTGAACTTCCAAGATCGTCACTTTATGCTGTGTGTAGAGCAGACATTGAGTGATTTACAAAATGCACTAGAAGAAGTGCTACTACGGGGACTCGTCGCTGACCTGAATGGTTTTGATCTCCCGAGTTTTATTGGGCTGGCGATTGTTGTAAGTGGGTTTTATGTTTGGCAAATAAAATAGTCTCCGTATTCGCCAGTTATCACAATGCCTGGGTACCGTAAACTAGGCGTTATCGCTCAGCAAAACTTGAGCGCACTTACAGGTACGCTGAACATGTACACATATGGAAATTGCGAGAGTCATGTTTTCTATATTTTCCTCATATCCTGCAAAGCTACTGACCTTTCCCGATTTAGACCTTTAAAAAAACTAAAAAAACTTCTCAAATAAAGTACCTATATGCATTTTAAATTGTACAGGAAGGCATGGCGTTCTAAATGACTGGTCAGTCATTTAGAACTAAACCATTAAATTGAAATAGGAATAAAACATTGAATCCAAGTGCTGTTTCTTTACCAACATTTATCAACAGTTTCTTTATCATTCATGCGCAATCTCCGCCCAGTGCAGCAGTTGAGTATTTCAAGATTCTACTGTAGCAATACTGCACTGTGAGGCAAACACCCTCTTTTGGGGTACTGACTACACTTATATAATATAACAGAAAAGCAGGTCTACGGTTATCACTGCTATATTCTTGCTATTTTGGTTCTAGCACGGATTAAGTAAGCACTCAAATGTGAGACATTTTGAGTTTTTTACCCTTGATGTTGTCACACACACACACATAGTACCTGTTGATACTAATTTTTCTAGAAGAGAGTTAAGCGATTGGGTGTTGAACGAACGATAAATTTTTAAATAATTGTTAAGCGTAGTTCTTATTTTATTGCAATTTCCAAAAATGTTACAGAGCGATGGCGAGGGCCGGGAACGGAAGATTAAAGATTGGTTAATGGCGGGAAAGTACCGTGTACCCCTGGATAATTCGTTAGATATGACTTTTGGCGCCCAAATACTCTTTTATGTCCTTTTAATCGTAAAATGTTGAAAACATAACTAAAAATGGCTTCCACACTCACGCACTGGTCTTGAATCAATGTCAAAAAAAAAAAAAAAAAGGAAAAAAAAAAAAAAACGATAGATTACAAATGTGCACGGTGTGAACACTTATGACGCTTGCCTGCTTGGCGCCATGTTTACATTTAAGGCACCGAAGATTGCATAAAATTAAACCTTAGACTTCTTTTCGACAAATTTCCAGTACACTCCCAACTAAATCGCAACGGATGCTTAACTGCAAGCCCCAAAACATTTTCAGTGATATATTATTTTGAAAGCCACATGCATCGTCAGCACACAAAGAGCTTAAGCCCTCCTTTTTTCAACCACGCCAGTCATAAGCGCAAGAAACAGGACGATATAAGAGGGAATCCCCGCTGCGATTTTTTTTCTAAAATGATAACCTCCACTTAATAAATTTGCATCATAAGCGCCTGGCTACATGTATATTTAGTTAGACCTGACGCCAAGGTACATGCACAGTGGTAGTTTCAAACGATGAAGCGAGACTAATGTATTTTAGCACGGGGTGATGGACATAGAAATAAGCAGACAACAAAAATACAACAAACTTTCTTTATAAAAATTATAACAGCAAAGGCCTTATTATGACATGACCACGTCTTCAATTTCCATATATTAATTACTGCATAAAGGTTTATCAAAAGACTTCATATTTCATAAATCATTATTCTAGACACAAATGGAATACAACATAATCGCTCATGGTCCCTACTGCAACCAGGAACAAAAAAGTTAATCACATAATCTTTATTAATATTACTTGAAAAACAAAATAAAAAAGAGATTTGTCAACATACTAATTTCAATCCTGATTCATCAGCAGTTGAAACTTAAAATAAAATGACATAAACTTATTTAAAAAATTGCCATCAAGAAAATCAACATATTCACTATCATCCTAAAATTTAATTGTTGTCGTGAAGTTCATGTTAGAGAGCATATGTACCACTAGTTCGGCAATGTTCGGTTTCTGAAGAAAGTAAAGGTTTTACGTATATCATTAGCTATATGAAAAAAAAACAACAGCTATATGAAAAAAAAATGCAAACTTTGGTAAAAATGTTTTCACACATGCACGCATACAGTATATATACAAGTATACCGCTTGTACATTTTATAATTGTAAAAGTAGAAATATTACTCTTGATTTTCAATACAAAAGAAATAGCTTTCTTGCTAGATCTCTACTTTGCTCCTGTGTTAATATTTTAATAGTATTTGTAATTGTCAATTAAGTCTTGGGCCCTTGTCAAAAGCTTCGGATGTGAACCCGAAATGCATGTCATGTTCTTCATAGCACTGGCATATTCACAAAAAACACTGCAGAATATTTTTACCCATAAATAAGTACACCTCCTTTGACATTTTTATGACCACTGTATAAGAAAGAAAGTCTTCTCTCTCTTTTATCACTTTCTTACTTTGTAACCTTGTTATTTGAGAGGGAGTCACGGGAGTCTGGTTGCCACAGTAATGTAATGCCTACATCTATATTTATTAGAGTTTGGGCATCTGTAGAGTACAATAGAGAACAATGAAGCAATGTCAGCCCATGTTTACAATGTTCAAATATGACAGTGCTTAATTATAAATTTGCACTGCCAGATTAAGGGTTTTGCTCGGCAAAGTGGGAGTGGGGGTACAAAAAAATTGTGACCCCCTTACTTGTTAAATATAAAACAACTAAAAGGGGCACATTTTTCAACCAGTTCAATATGTAAGACCACTGGATGAAAAAATTACTTGGTTTTGTCTTGTTTTGGCGGCTATATTTTTATGACGAGGGAGAAGTGGGAAAAAGGGGGATTAGGGGCAAGGGCAAAAAAAAAAAAAAAAAAAAAAAAAAAAAAAAAAAAACCCTGCTGAATGTCAGATGGAACCTGACAACCCTGCGTTTTTAATATCTTCAAGACATGATACATGTGCATATATCTGACTACCAATTAGCCAAGGTATTGTGAGAAATGCACCAACAGAGTATTGTGCACTTTGTCAAACAATATTTAAAGTCCCAAATGACTGCCTTTCAACATACATCACTCAACTTCTCTTCTGGTTAGAAAGAAAATAATTTTACCCAATCTCTGCTATGTGAAACTGCAAAACCGCTTACTTTCAACTCTCGGTTCAAGAACAACATCTCGCGATTCAAGACACTTTCTTTAGAAGGCAATGCGATGACAAGGTCCCCTGTGGTGTTTTAAACATCCTTGCAGGCAGTAATGGAGATGTTTTCTGTTATACAGTATACAAGTATGCCTGTGGTTTTCCTATCACTGGTGTATGGAATGGTGAGAACCAGTTGATTGAGAAGGGGTGTCCAAACACGGATTTTACATTCATCCACCATGATCTTTTCTCCCAAGTTGCATCTTCTCTTTTTAAAGATTCAATACCCTAGAATAAAAATAATCACAGGTTAATATATATATTTTTTTCAGTAAAATGCAACATACTGCATAACTAGATCGTCACATGACATATTGGATCTGGAAATTCCAGTCACGTTGATTGAGAAAATATGGATAATGCGTATAATGGACATAACTTGGCAAATAAAAAAAGCCAGTCCCAATCAATGTTTTACACATGGGTTATTGTACAATTAAAGTCATCTATTAGCCAGAAAAAAAATCACCTAGATACTTTTGCAAATGTTAAAAATTTTCTTTAGCACAAAAAGCCACCACTCTGTAAAAACACAAACTAAACCACAATAAAATGCTGTCACTGGATATTTTCTCAGGGCCACCTTCTCTTTCTTTTTTCTTAGTTTGAAACCAACAATTACAATATTTCTTTTAATTCTTAGGTCTAGTGTAAATGCTCTTTTGCATAACATATGAATAAAAAAATCATAATATAAAATACACCTGGCTTGGGTCACCAATATTTATACATCAATACAAAATCTTTAAAAAAATAAACATTTCCATAAACTGTGTGTTAAGAAGTATTCAACAATATGAAAAAGGAACGCAGTAAAATATACTACAATAAATCATTTCCCCAAAGCTGGCTCTTCTTGACAACTTACAGTTTCATCTGAGCACACTGCTGCCATCTGTGTGCCACACATGATAGCTGTGAAGATTCCAAATAAGACACCTTCAAATATGAGAAATATGAGAAACACTGTCTGAGCTGCTGGTGAGTAACGACCACATTCTGAAAGGATGGAAAGAAACATCATATTAATTCCATAATATTTTGTGTCATTTGTCTCCACCAATTTTCTGTACTTTTTAAGTTGCCCTGCTCAATGTATTGATGTAGGTTCTATTTTTCCTAACCTTGTCAATAAAATTATGTTAAGTCCACAGATAAAAGAAAATGACCTCAAATAACCTCAACAAACTCAAAATGTTACTCAGTGACAAACTTAGGGTTACACTGGATAACAAATCTTCCAATTTTCTCATTTTCATACTTCCATAATACCAAATTAACCTTTCTTCATTACAATACCATTCAACCATATTCAAACATATTCAACTTAATTTTAAAATTATTCTGACTGTACAGGTGTGTTAACTGCAGACTGGTCTCACCTTCATGCTCACCTTTCCAATCCTGGCCAATACAAGAGATGAAGTGATAGATTGCCATGTACAGTGCATGGCAGGATATGAGGCATATATACAGCTGAAACACAGAGGCAAACTTGGTATATTTCTGTGTACATATAACCTGGGTGAATGTGCAAGGAAAATCTGACAATTTTGAAAAGGTTATAGCCGTTACATTATTAACCTTAATTAATGTGCATGGAATGAATCACATGTAGGATACAGCCAAAATGATACTGAATGTCACCATGCTTTAGGCACTTTTCCTTTCCTATAATGATTAATGGCAACCCTTGCATTTTTTTGTTCTTCTAGGTGCAATTTCTAAATAAACGAACAAAATTATTTGCCATGTTTTGACACATTTGGAAAAAGGTTCTGATCTGTTTACTAGACAGTGTTAGAAATAATTGTACCAGTAAAAAAGGTACATGATTGACCTGTTATTAAAAGACAAACCAAAGATAACATGATGCATGTTAATAATGCTAAAGCAATATAATTCTTTCCATATACAGAAAAAGTGGACTTCTGTAATATACTTAAAACTACAGTAACTTTGGTCAAGAAATGTATCAGCTTTAAAAGTTTGTAAATCGCTCAGTTACTGTAATAGCTTCTTGAAGATATTGACTGATTAAACTAAAAACAGGTAGAGGCTACATATAGTACCTCCCCCTCAGTAAATAACTCATTTGACAGGCACCAAAACATTAGTGAGCAATAACAGCTACTGTGATTTTAACTGTCAACTGAAGAAACTTTCTTACAATAATATTATATTTAATGATACTTACAGTGAAAAGTACAAAATATTTTTGGTTATTTTCTCCCACACAGTTGTTGACCCAAGGGCAGTGGTGGTCCATCTTTTTTATACATCTGCGGCAAACGCTGAAATACAAAATGAATTATTGTCAACTGCGTATATGAACATATCTACACTTAGACCACATGGATAATTATATATGAACATATCTACATTTAGACCACATGGGTAATTATATATGGTACTTTAATCTCCAGATCAGAATTTGAAAAAAATTGAAAATATCAAAAGTCTGAATTATACTCAGACATTCATGACAGTTGGCTGAAAAGTTCTTGCCAAATAAATAAATAAAATTACAATAATAACTGTGATGAATATGTGATACAAGCACCAATTCCAATGAAAACATTTATCATATTTTTTGTCTGAAATCACAGTATGTTGTTTTGATCACTACTACTACTAAATGTCCTCACCTACAGTGGTGTGCCCTGTCAGGTTTGATACTGATACACTTAGGACACCTGTACACTATCTGACCTTCTTTTAATCCAAGCTTCATTATATTTTCCTTTGTAGCATTGCCTTTGGGTACAGCCCCCTAGATAAGATGAACATGTACATGCAGTAGATATAGTCACTCGTACCTTTAATTCCAGAATGCATGAATTATTTTGTGTCATGACAGGTGAGATACTGAAAACATTACTGTATTTTATGTGAAAGTCAGTATTTTATGACACACACACACATTACTATATTTTCCATCCATCCACCCATCCATATATTCATACAAAAATACTCTCTCTCTCTCTCCCTCTCTCACACACAGAGACACACATGTAAACACACACACACATGCACACACAGTAACACACACCACTTACTGGGTCTGTCAACATTGCACGAGCATGTGAGGCCACTGCCAGGAATGCCAGCCCTTGGAATATACAGCAGTTCACAGCATAATAGGTGGTATGTTTGGAGAAGTCGGGCAAGATCAGGATCCACATGACCACAAACTCAGCATAGGTGATCAAGCCGTAGGTGAAGACTGCACAGATGATCCCACAGATATCCTTCACCAGCCATACACTGGAAATAAATGTACATTTTTATTAAAAGAGTATCAAATTATTGTTTTTTTCTTTCACTTCTTTCTTTTAAGTTATTCTCCTGTTATATTAATAAAAAAATATAACAAGAATGAAAGGGAAATGATTATACAGAACACAGTTTGCTGTTAGCATACAGTATGTTTTACCTGTTACACTGCTGCCACCTGATCCCAAACTTTCTCCAGAATGGTGCACAGTCAATGTGTTTGATGTTGTCCTCTTGGGGTAACTTGTCTGGGTGGCCTGGGTACCGCCCTGCTGACTTGATCATTACACCACCAACCTGTTCCCTGGTGTGAGAATGGAAAAATAAATAATTAATTTAAAAATAAATAAATAAGAAGCAGTCTGTGGTACTTGTGCTCTCGAAAAAAAAAAAAAAAGTTACATTTTCTTTGAAAAGAGACTTCACGGGTTATGAATATACTTATACAAAATATTTAGCTGTGAATTAGCGGTGGTAGTTAATTATATATAAGCAACTGCAAATACATGCACATAAATAAATAATAAATATAGTTTACTGTTATCATTTGTTTTAAATAGGGGAATTGGAATATACTGCTTTAATAAATTGATCTGAAATACAGTTTGCTTATGCATGCATGCCTGCCTGTTTTTAGGAGGAAACTTATACCCGCCTATGTGATGTTTAAAGCCTTAATATAAAATCATTCACTGCCATGAGGTTGTTTTATAACTGTAGTTCCTTTAATTTGGGATGTAACAGCACACACATGTCAAATCATAATTTAATGGCATCCCTTTTTTAATTGTTGCGCCGTTGTATAATATAATTTTAATCGCACTTCCTCATTACAAATAAATTTACAGTGGAAAATGAGAGAATTTACTCACAAAATAATCATTTTGGAAACGAAAGGTTGGACAGATAAAACAATTTATTGCAAATGTGTTTAAGGCTAAACAAGAAAAGTTTCATCGCACAGTTATTATGATACTAGATCTACATATATAAGATCCTCGACCACTGATGGTCAACAGAGTCGAGACGACAAGTCAACAAACTAAAAAGTCACGACACAACAAACACTCGCCGGTAATAAAAACTGGTTCAGGTGGCATTTAATCATAAAACTGTGGTGTTACAAAGATATCCAGGTTCTATATGCAATTCACCAAGACTTACATTTTCTAAAGTTCTCTGCGTTGGCAGTAAATTCTCTGAATAATCCCGCCGGACATTGGTCAACAGTGAGCTGCCATATTTTTTAACCCAATATTTGTGACGTATCAGTTTTTGTGTACGTGACGTATTTCACAACCGGCTGCAGCATGGCCGAGGTTTTGTTGAGTGAGGCAGAGCGTACTTTTATTATTCACGGCGTTCAGGTAATTGTTTGCAGGTTTTGTTCGTATTAATTGACAGACTGACCATTCAGCTCACATTTAAACATACCAGTTTACTTATATAAAAGTCATAATATGTCACCAAGTGACAGGTATTTTGCCGGTGCTACCCTGTATCCTGGGCTACTTATGATGGGCCTGGCAAAAACACAGCCATGATCCCTTCATTTATTTATTTTTTACTTTTCCTCATGTGTATATTTATAGAAAAACGTTTAAGAAGAAATTGCTGATGTTTTCGTTATTACTTTTGGGGGTTAGGGGGAAGTAAAAGCCAGAAATTTTAGGAGAAAAGTGGACACCATCATATGACATTGCCACACACACACACACACACACATATATATATATATATATATATATATATATATAGTACGTAAATATGTATACATGTACGTACTTATGCACATACATGATGTACATATATGAAGGAAAATGAAAAGATATGTGTTTTCAGCCACATTATTTCCCCTTATAATTACATTGTACTTCCAGGATAATGTGCGTGCAGATGGGAGGTGCAGTGAAGATTACAGACACATGGAACTGGAGACTGATGTTGTGTCAAATTCTAATGGATCGGCCAGAATAAGACTGGTATATTGTCTTTAAAATAGTGCACACAGTTATCCACATTTGTAACACAACAAAAATAAATTAAGATTCAAACAAATGAAAAAAAATAAATGGATCGAAAATAGTATAAAAGTATATAATTGAAGTGAAAGAAATGAAACTTTGAATTTTTGTTTGCAAAACAGTGCCTCTGTGCGTTAAGCATTTCTGGTATGCCTCTTTTGCATTCAGCTATATCATTTTAGGCCAATACTGATGTTCTTGTTGGCATCAAGGCAGAGCTCAGCCCTCCAGCACCTGGCAGACTGGATGAGGGACGACTAGAATTCTTTGTAGATTGGTAGGTGTAAATTTTTTTGCTGATGCTTTATTAGATTTTTTAAACATTAAGTATGTTTTATGTGTCTCCTCTTCCATCAGATCAAATGTTTTAGATATATAAGATGGCTTTGTCTCTCTGTCTGTCTGTTTGGTAGTCTGTCTGTCCAGTCATTCCTTCATCCACCTAACCAAATATCCATCCATCCATTTTATTATCCAGGTATCCTTTTTTAAAGCACCGGCTTACCACCCTTCATAATGTTAGTATTAGTAGCACTATAACCATCCAACTATTTCTCCATTCATTTTTTTCATCCTACCCCATTTTCCAACCACCTGTACACTTTAAAAACCCCTATAGCTAGTAATTACCAACGCCTAGTAACTACCAATCCCCCCAACCATCCCCACCACCTGTATACTACTGTATATTAAGTTAAACCTAATCCATGGCACATTCCAGCTCTGCCAATGCCACGCCAGAGTTTGAGGGCAGAGGAGGAGAGGACCTGGCCACTGAGATAGGTAACATGCTAAGTAGAGCCTATGACAACCCTCACTGCCTGGACCTAAGAAGTCTGTGTGTGATTCCTGGACAACAGTGCTGGGCTTTGTATATAGACGTCTTGGTGAGTGGACTCAGGGGTGGAGATGGGGGTGGGGTATTGGGGTGGGGGTGACCTAAGAAGTCTGTGTGTGATTCCTGGACAACAGTGCTGGGCTTTGTATATAGACGTCTTGGTGAGTGGACTCAGGGTGGGGGTACTGGGGGTGGGTGGGAGGGGGGGGGGCTGAGGTGAAAGAGGGGGGTGGTGATCTGAGAAATCTGTGTAAGCTTTGTATGTAAACGTCTTAGTGAGTGGACTCAGGGGTCGGGGTGGGGGTATTTGTTTTGCAAAAGATCCATACCCTGAAACCTAGTTTAGTAGTTACACTTTGAGTTTTCATTCACCACCTGTTACAGTTATATTATTTAAGTCATCAATTCTTGAAATTTAAATATTCCTATTGAGTGTTAGCAACAAAGTAAAAAAAAAAGTGCCTTATTGTTCTATTCTATACAGTAAGAGCACCAAAAGTACTATGTAGAAATGTTTTCAATGGTTTTGAAATTTTGCATTTAAAAGATTTATAATTTTTCTCATGATTGAAAAGGTCAAGTAATTGTCTGTTGATTTATCTTGTGATTGGATTTATTTGTTAAAACTACGATTTTTCCAAGCAATACTTTTAAAGTTTTATACATATAAAGTATATATTAACAAGTTGTCATATGTGTTATGTTTCAGCTGTTAGAATGTGGGGGTAACGTATTTGATGTGGCATCTTTTGCTGTGAAGGCTGCTTTACATAATGCAAAGTAAGTGACTTGGGACATTATATGACACTCATAGGTTTATTTATTGATTGATTTTTTACATTGAGTGAACATATGTGTTTAAAACAACCCAAGAAGTAAGTCAGTAAATAAATTAATAAAATTTAATTAGAAATAAATGAATAATAAAAAAAAGAGAACATCTTTAAAAGCCACGATTTCTTGTACTGGTAAGTTGGGTGTCATTGACATCTTTTAGACAAATTTTGTTATGAGATAGTCTGGCTGTGGGCTAGCATAAGGTTTCTCCTAATAGCATTCATAATAAGGGTAACTTTTGAGTGTACGGATTGGTCTGTGTTGAAATGTGACAACAACATAGAGGATTACACCTTGACTGTGACGGAGTACATACGTTTCTGCGAGGAGATTTGTATACCAACTAAGACAGTGACCCGATATCCTAATGACAAGAGATGGATGAATAAGAACGTACGCCAACTAATAAAGAAGAAAGACCAGGCATTCTGCGAAAAACAGAATGACCCAGAGACCTATCGCAGAGCTAAACTCCAACTGAAGAAGGCGATCAAAGAAGCTAAGAAATGCATGAAAAGCAAAATAGAGGAAAGCTTTAACACTAAGAACTCTAGGGAACTGTGGTCAAATATCTCCTTAATTACTAACTACAAGGGCTCAAAACACTCTGCTGACAAAGGAGACGCGTCACTACCGGACAAACTGAATGACTTTTATGCACGCTTTGATAAAGACAATAGTTCTTCTACAACGGTTTTACCTCCGACTTCCCAAGCTGACAATACTGAAGCAGTTCCGCTCACCATTCACCCCTGGCAAGTAAAACGGCAATTTATGCGCCTCAATGTTCGTAAGGCGTCTGGGCCAGATGGAATTTCACCTCGTGTTCTCAAACTCTGTGCTGACCAACTTGCGTACGTCTTTACTGTCATCTACAACTGGTCTCTACAAATCCGCAAAGTACCATTGCTCTGGAAGACGGCGTCTATCATCCCGGTACCAAAATCCAACCGAGTTACCAGCTTAAACGATCTCAGACCCGTGGCTCTGACTCCGGTGCCCATGAAAATTTTAGAAAAATTAGTTTTAAATTTTATTAAAGAAATTGTGCCAAAAACCTTGGACCCACTGCAATTCGCTTATCGATCTAACAGAAATGTTGAAGATGCAGTTAATCTGTGCCTACACACTGTACTACAACACTTAGATAACAAAAACTCTTATGCAAGGATTTTATTTATTGACTACAGTTCAGCTTTTAACACAATTGTGCCAAAAAAACTATATTTGAAACTTTTAAACCATCTTAAGCTACCTGTTTTTATTTGTGACTGGATTTTAGACTTTCTTTTAGATAGAAGACAATCTGTTAAAGTCGGCTCATTTAGCTCAAAAATAACAGTCTTAAATACCGGTGCACCACAGGGATGCGTCCTTTCACCTTGTCTTTACTCCCTTTTTACTTACGATTGCACTAGTGTAAGCGATGGGACTTTTCTCATGAAATTTGCGGACGATACTACGCTGGTGGGGCTAGTCACTGATAATGACGAGAGTACATATAGAGAATCTGTTGAGTCGTTGTTAAGCTGGTGCGAGAGTAATGATCTTATCTTGAACGTAGCTAAAACCAAAGAAATGATAGTGGATTTTAGAAGGAATCAGAATGTAAAGGTACCACTCACCATTGGTAATGATGAAGTTAGTAGGGTAGAGGAATTTAAACTACTTGGTATACACCTTAACAGTAAATTGAATTGGAAAGATAACACCGTAAAGAGTGTAAAGAAGGCACGGCAAAGACTGTATTTTTTAAGATCATTGAGAACTTTTACTGATAGTGTGCCTATTTTAGTCAATTTTTATAGGTGTGTAATTGAAAGCATTCTAGCGTACGGAATTATAATATGGTATAGCGGAACAGCTGGGGAGGAAAGGAAGAAATTAGCAAACGTTGTAAAAACTGCAAGCAGGATTATCGGACAAGATCTCCCCAAGCTGGATGATATTTTTAAGGACAGGATGGAGAAAAGAATTGTCAACACCATGAAAGACGCTTTCCATCCTGCATCCTCTCTTTTTACTTTTTTACCAAGCAACAGTAGACTTTTAACTTTTAAAGGCAGTAAACGCTTTTTAAACAGCTTTTATCCAAGTGCAGTGACGCATTTTAATTTGATCTCAAAGCTAAATTCTTAATTTATTTATTTATTTATTATTTTATTATTTTACTCTGTATATTGCTCCAATGGAAAATGATTTCCGATTTTTATAATTGGCTAAATAAACTCTTATCTTATCTTATCTAACTCTTTCTGATACATTCTGTATGTGCTAACATATATTACACATCAGAAGTTACTGCAAAATGAGAGTGCTAAACTTAGTGCTAGTTATGCACATTCCCATGGCTATATTGAATTATTGTATTGGAGAGAAATGAGAGGGATGCATGGAGGCATGCCTAATGTATTATACTTGGAGACTGAGTTACAGTAGCTTTGTATGGTAGAATAACCAATACACTATTTGGCACAGAGTTTCATCTCGATGGATTGGTACCATATATTTGTATATATATAAAATATTAATCTGATATCAATCGGATGATGCCAGTGCCCAGGAAAGTTGTAATAATATTTGCAACCTCCAGGATTTCGTTATTCAATTTTGTTTTCTCATGTATCTGCGTACAGACTCCCAGTGGTGACTGTCAGTGAAGAGGAAGGTGGGGAGATGAATCTCGAGTTGTCTGATGATCCGTTTGATTGTAAGAGGTTGGATATTTCACACACACCATGTTTGGTCACAGTCAGCAAGGTAATGGCATAACATTTATTTTGATATTTTTCATAAACTTACTAGTAGCATATTGCAGTATGTATCTTTCATTAGAGTTTTATAACCAGTTATTATAAATATGCAAAACATTGTGATTGTCAAACATGAATGCTGCATTCCTCAAAACCTGTGACTTGTAACACTAATCAGAACGCTTTGTTTTAAAGATGTCTTTTTCAAGTTTTGTTGAGATATTAGTCCATAAAGCACAAAAAGTTAGCAGGAAATGTCTTAGCAAATATCATTTTTAAGAAATAATTAGATACTATTTGAGACACCATGGTGGCATTTGGTCAGGCTGAGTGGCAATGATTTGATATCATGACTCATTTAAAGTGCATTTTTATAGGGAGCCACTGAATTTGGTGCCATTTTCATCTGTATACTATACACTTCATATTCTACAACAGTGGGTCAATCATTGTCAGAGAAAAACCTATGCCCAAACCCTTTTTCTAACTCTGAGACACAAAGCTTGGTTGACTTCAATTCAAGATATATCCAAAACAATCCACTTTAATTAAATAGTTATTGTTATGAAAAAATGTCTTTCTTGTTATGAATTAAACCAGGGCAATATTTCTTTAATCTGGACTACTACCAATTTTTCTAGGGTCAGAGTACACATAAAATGTTGTTCTTTAAGTTTAAAATTAGTAAGACCATTGTTAAAGCTAAAAGTATTTTGCAAAGGAGCCACTTTGCCTCCTAACACTCATAGCTAACACCATTCTGTAGTTCCTACTAATTGGTTATTACACCAACTGTACTCCTTGATTCTAGACCAACAACACATGAGACACTTAATCACTTTATTTTCAACTCGCAAGGTGGTCCACTACTTTAATTTACAAGTGTGTTAACACTATGCATTCATCTAACTGTAGCATTGAGCTTTTCCACTTCTAGATTGGGCACAACAAACATTACAAGTGTGTTAACATTACATTCATGTTACTGTAGCATTGAGCTTTTCCACTTCTAGATTGGGCACAACAAACATTACAAGTGTGTTAACATTACATTCATGTTACTGTAGCGTTGAGCTTTTCCACTTCTAGATTGGGCACAACCATGTGGTGGATGCGACGCTAGAGGAGGAAGCTTGCTGCTTGGCCAGGTAGGAAGGACCAGGTGTATAATTTTTTTGCCTTAAGTGAGAGGATTTTCCATCTTTTCTATGTATAAAGGGGAGCTTAGAGAATTCAAAGTTGTTTTGTTTTGTTTTTACTTGTGGCACAGCCAAGCTTATTTATAAGTTTTCTATAACTATAAAAATCCTCTTACATTTTGCAAACTTAGGTCATTTCTGTTATTTGTTTTTGGTCTGCACCCAAAGCTTGTTCAAGAACAGCATTTGCCCCCCCCCCATCCCCCTCCTGGTCTTTACAGATCTCTATCCTCTCTCCAGGTTGATGTTAGGTATAACAACAGAAGGAACCCTAACCGCCATGAAGAAGGAAGGCTCTGGAAGTCTGGACCCTGACAGTGTTTATGAAATGATGGAGGTAGGGCTGTAACAGCTTTATTAAGTTCTAAAGACTTTCTACCCCTCTCCTTGTACTAGAGGCATACAGTGCATTAAACCTTTATGTAGTATAAATGATAAATATTAAGTGATTTAATTAGAAAATAAACAGAAATAAATAAATATCAGTTATAATTGTTATGTTTGAAAAACATATGTGAAAAAAAATGGATATTTGAAAATTTTTCCCTTTATACCCTATCCATTTTGCCTATTCAGAAGCATTGAAAAATTAAGTCTGTACACTTGTTTCTAGCTATATAGATCTTATGCACAGTGTATGCTTTTTGATTTAAGCAATATAAGAGAAGCAATAGTGTTTTAAAAACAAATTAGCTATGGAGTTAAGATTTTTTAAAAAAATTGTTATTATTGAGAGTAATTATTGCTGCTGTTGTTGTTCTTATTATTATTATCAGTAGCCATATTGCCACTGTAACACTGAAAGACAGTAAATTTTGAAAGTGAATTTTTAATTTATGTGCATTTGATTACACACTTTGGTTTGCAACTTTTCTGTGTACGTAGGACATTTACTCTTGTTTTTTCACCTTTCAGTCTGGTAAAAAAGTCGGGCAGGCCATCAATGTTGCTCTTTTACATAAGCTTACAGAAGAAGAAAAACTGGGACTTACAAAAAGACAGAAGGGGTTTCTTCGATAGATGATTACTTTAATCAGTAAAAATATTTTTTTCTCACCGCTAATCCAAGACCAAATACTCTTAATTGTTTTACAATTACTTTCCAACAGTTACTTTTATTTTTTGTCAAAAGGTGCTGGTGTTAAGCTGGATGTTTGTCTTGGACCGAGAGCGCCTTCTACTCTCACACAGATAAAGAAACCATTCATAAATATGCTGTATCAGCCACAGCTGGAGTGAATCACAGTTTCCTTGTGAATTTTTATTTCCTGAGATGGGTATTGTCTTTCACTGATTTAACTCAGAAACCCATTTTATAAGCTTTTCTTGAATTCTCATTCTCTGAGCCATGTTTTTTAATCAAACAGATTTTCCATATATTGTAATTTTATCATCATTTTGTAGTCAGAACAGTCCACATGGTTTTCTCTGTGGGTGGTCCTGATAAGAGGCTGCTGTCTGCTGGCTCAGATAGCAAGGCACAGCCGCTCTCCTGGGTGTACTTTAGGCCAAGGTATGGATTGACATTTAATCTGCCAACTGGGAGGAGTAGGCTTCACGCCTTCACTACGTCAAACCTCTTACATATTAGAGGCAGCAGAATAAGTAAGGTAAACGATGCATGGTGGTATAATAATCAGGTTTAAAACTTAAACTCGAAAATACATAAAAAATTAAGGGGTAAAGACCACAGGTGGAAAGTCGATTAACATGCACTAGTGGGCCTGATTTGATCTTAAAGTGCAATTTCAGTCCAACACTAGACTGAACCGGTCTTAAAAATTAAGGAGGGACTCTTAATTTAGTCTTAAGACTAAAAACAAACTTAAACTGTAAAGAGTAAGACTATAATTGGTCTAAATTCAACTGAAGTGGCAAAGCAATTATCTCCCCACACACATTTAGACCAGACTTGAACTTACTCTCCAGCCAGACAGGTGAAGATAACAATCAAGTAGAGGGCCATTGTGTGAGTAGCAAAGGGTGGTCTCTTGGCAAGTAAGTGCTAATTGCCTAATTGATAAGGGTGATTCAGATACTGTCTCAGATAATTTCTAAGGCAAGGAAAGACTTGGTTGTGGAAGTACTAGTGCAGCATACTTTTAAAATTGTTTTGAAGGAAGTCTACCTTTCTTTGTTTTCTCTTTCTTTGATTTTGATTTATATCTAAAGGGTGAATCAGATACTACCTCAGATAATTTCTAAAGCAGGGAAAATGTAGCATACATTTAACAATTTTTCTTTATTAAAAGGTTTTGACATTAAGTATTTGTTATTGTCCCAAGAAATGTGAATGCAAGGCAGTGAAAAACAAGGTACAGTTATTTTAATTGTAAAGCAAGTTTCCTTTTATTTGTACCAAATACTCATATACAATTCACAAAAAAAAATTGAAAATACAAAATTACTTTTTTACTTTTAAAACATGGTAACCTTTAATTACAGGCACATCAGTATTCACAATTATAAATTAAATCGTATCAATTTCACATTTATCTTGATCCTTAAATTATTATGATATGGCAAGTTCCCTGCTGTATAATTTCCTTGCTGCGTCTGTCCTAAAAAATCTCTTTTAAAATGTCCACAGTTCTGTCCATCTCTTCCTTGGAAATGTAATTTTTGTTACGAAAACATGATACTACAAGGAAACATTGAAGCTACTCACCTTAAAACAAAGGCAGGACACTGTCGAATGGCAGAGAGGAGATGGTGGAGAAGGAGCAAGTACAGTTGATCCAGTGGCAATAAAATTATCTTCAGCAGAAAAGGGCTCATCAAGGATCTACACAAGAACTCCAACTGTACATAGCTACAGCAGAGGAGGAGTAATTCACTTTGGAAGGCTGTCAGACTTATACAGACATTGTGAAACAGTGTGGGTCTTGTTAGATGTTTTTTTCCCACCTGATAAAGAACTGGATTTCTTTTTTTCAAAAAATAAATTCCTGGGAAACAAAACGGTACCACTCAGTGATATTAGCAAACCCCTTGTAACAGCTATAGATGGTGATTTTATTTGGTTCATAAATGTTTGATAAAATGTTTTTGATCAGAAAAATCAAAGAAAGAAAAAAGAAAGAAAGACTTCCTTCAAAGGCAAAAATCGAGAAATACATGTATATTGTTTTGAATATGAAATTCTAACATTAAATTCCTGCAGTATAATGTGATTTTAAATAAAATTAAAACTGTACATTTTTATGTTAGATTGAAGTGAATTTTCAATTGTTTGTGACAAATAAAAGGCCATGTCTAATTTTAAAATAAATGTACCTTGTTTGTTAATGCTATATTCCTAAGCTCTCCTGTCAAAACATTAAAAGTATGCTGCACTAGTACTTCCACAACCAAGTCTTTCCTTGCTTTAGAAATTATCTGAGACAGTATCTGAATCACCCTTATCAATTAGGCAATTAGCACTTACTTGCCAAGAGACCACCCTTTGCTACTCACACAATGGCCCTCTACTTGATTGCTATCTTCACCTGTCTGGCTGGAGAGTAAGTCCAAGTTTGATCTGAATGTGTGTGGGGAGATAATTGCTTTGCCACTTCAGTTGAATTTAGACCAATTATAGTCTTACTCTTTACAGTTTAAGTTTGTTTTTAGTCTTAAGACTAAATTAAGAGTCCCTCCTTAATTTTTAAGACCGGTTCAGTCTAGTGTTGGACTGAAATTGCACTTTAAGATCAAATCAGGCCCACTAGTGATGGAATTGTTAGGTTTGGTTATATTTCCAAGTTATCAACACATCAAAAACTGCTGGTCAGTTATTTGTACATTCATATGATTTCAGAAATAAAGTTGAACAGATTTAAATTATTGTGTTTGAATGTGAAACCATTATAATTTACCATAATAAAAGGAACCCCACTGTATTTGTAATGAACAAAGAGAATAGCTTGAAGGTATATCCTCTGTCAGTATTACATCAACAAACTTTTTGTCGTACTGTGTTAGACGCTTGAAATTGGTCTATTTCAAGAAGTCTGTAATGAAAGATGATTACATGGTGCACACAAAGAGGCAACCAATTCAAGTGGAAGGAAGGATGTTTTGAAAATTTAAAAATATATCTTCAACACCGCAGAGCTCAAGAAAGTACATGCCATTGTGTTCAGGAAGAATAACAGAATCATCACGTAATTTCTTCTTATCTAAGTGGAAAATTTCGCCGGCAGATTCCAAATATAGTGATAATAAATCTTAAGAAAGATAAAAGAAGAAAAAAATCAAATGGAGTACAACATAATTTTCAATTTTCTGAAACATCCCTTTATTATTAAGTTTGTAGTCAGGTGTTTTGCTATCTAGTGCTTTCTCCTTAAGGTGAACATGGTTGTTTATCAGTGTTTTTTTTAATGTACAGACACATCTTGTCCATAAAAGCTAGAGGCCTCTTGTTTGTTGCCAAGTGCAACACTAAGACCCCATTCCCATAGATATTTAGATCTATCTATCCCCCTGGGGAGTCTCACTAGGTTGGTGTCAGCTTAACAGGCTTAAATGTCTACTACTAAAAGCTGTAAGGGGGTAATTGTACCACCAGCGTTAGCACACATGGTTTTAGTCCCGTCCGGATCGTTCCGCCAGCTCCGCCGGCTCTGCCGGCTCCTGCGGCTCCGCCGGACGGCTACCGTTACCGCTTCTCCTCCTAGACGGTAAGGGCCTCCGTACCCATCTCTTGGATTTAGGTCACCTATAATCTCAACTCGTTCCACGTAAAATTTGGGCTTTGTCGGTATTGGGGTCTAGGTGTGGCACTCATTGCAATGCACCCTTGTCTAAAAATGGCAAAATTAAATGCTAATTATCTACCCTACGGAAGGAATTATGGGAAAAATTTCTACAGACGGCTTTCCAAAAGTCATATGTGTAGATTTCAAATATGCCCTTGGATTTGACCTTTGACCTTTATTTCAAGGTCAAATGGGCCAAAATTTTCAAAAAAACTAATTTTTTTACGAAAAAAAAATTATTTGCCCTGTTATTCAGACACCACACAGACTTAACCAAAAATATTATTGGAAGTTGTTACCCTTCAGGTCATCTTTCATCTCCGTGAATTTGGGGTCAATCGGTGCATTTTCACGGGAGTAGCGGCCATAAGATACCGAAACTGAAAACTGTCTCTAATTCGGGAACCGTTAATGCTAGAGACCCATTCTTTTTTGCATTTTGTAGAGCATGTAAAGCCCAACACTGGAGGTGGTCTCCGTTTTTTTGTATTCCATACGGTTTTCGAGTTACGCTGTATCAAAAAGTACATATTGGTGGTGAAAGCAAAATGTGCAGTACGGTAATGGATAATAAATTTTGAACTCCAGAAAAAAATATATATAAGGCTTGGCAAAGCAGACAACTCATGGTCAAAAATAACATTATTTCATCAAATTTGAACTTCTGGAACTTCAGAGCACCTCCCATTTCAAGAATTTTGACCAAAATTACCTTTTCTTTATTTTAATTAATTTTTTTCTGTAGGAAATTTATGGCACATTATGGTAACTCCAAAATTATAACATTTAGTCCCTTATATCTCCAAAACTGGCAGAGATAGGTCCATAGTTACTATTGAAGTTGAATAGGAAGTCATATACTGGCAATCTTACTGTGACCTTGAAATTGACCTTTGACCTACTTTTCACCATGAACTGAACTTTGCAAATTTTGCTTCCCTTTTATCTACAAAACTGGCAGAGATATGTCCATAGTTACTATTGAAGTTGAATAGGAAGTCATATACTGGCAATCTAAATGTGACCTTAAAATTGACCTTTGACCTACTTTTCACCATGAACTGAACTTTGCAAATTTTGCTTCCCTTTTATCTCCAAAACTGGCAGAGATAGGTCCATAGTTACTATTGAACTTGAATAGGAAGTCATATACTGGCAATCTAAATGTGACCTTGAAATTGACCTTTGACCTACTTTACACCATAAACTGAACTTTGCAACTTTTTATTGCTTTTATTTTCAAAACTGGCAGAGATACGCCCATAGTTACTATTGAATTTGAATAGAAAGTCATACGAAGCAATTTACTGTGACCTTAAAATTGACCTTTGACCTACTTTTAACCCTGAACTGAACTTTGCAAATTTTGTTCCCTTTTATCTCCAAAACATGCAGAGATAGGTCCATAGTTACTATTGAACTTGAATAGGAAGTCATATACTGGCAATATAAATGTGACCTTGTAATTGACCTTTGACCTACTTTTCATCAGGAATTGAACTTTGCAAATTTCCGTTCCCTTTTATCTCCAAAACTGGCAGAGATAGGTCCACAGTTAGTATTGAACTTGAATATGAAGTCATTAGAGGCAATTTACTGTGACCTTAAAATTGACCTTTGACCTACCTTTAACCATGAACTTAACTTTGCAAATTTTGGTTCCCTTTTATTTCCAAAACTGACAAGATACCCCCATAGTTACTATTGAATTTGAATAGGAAGTCATATACTGGCAATCTAAGTGTGACCTTGAAATTAACGTTTGACCTACTTTTTATCATGAATTGAAGTTTACAAATTTCCGTTCCCTTTTATCTCCAAAACTAGCAGAGATAGGTCCATAGTTGCTATTGAACTTGAATAGGAAGTCATATACTGGAAATTTACTGTGACCTTGAAATTGACCTTTGATCTACCTTAGTATGAACTGAACTTTGATTGTACCATTTTAAGTTATATATATTTTTTGGCATATTTTGAGAATTCTTGTTGATTGCATTTTTTACAGCTTGTCAAGCACAAGACTGGTGGTGGTGTCCCTTTTTTGTGTGTGTGGGGGGGTCTATACGATCGCGCTTACCCCAGCTGGTGGTACAATATTCGGAGGCGGTATCGCCTCTCTGATCCTCTAGTTAACTATGGTGCGCACTCGGCTGACAGCAATTTAGGATGAACCCCAAGGGATTTAGGTGGATCCAGATGGATCGATCTTAATCTCTGGGAATGCAGTCTAAGACTGGGTTTCCATACTTAAATCGATCCGTCTGGATCGACCTAACTCCCTGGGGGTTCACGCTAAATTGCTATCAGCTCAAGAGGCTTAAATGTCTGTCACGTCTACCGAATCAGCTAGGGTAAAGATAATTACCTGTACCCTCGAACAGCTTTACTAGGCGTGACAGACATTTAAGCCAGTTACGTTGATCGCAATTTAGTGATTTAGTGAGACACCCCAGGGAGATAGATCGATCCAAATATCGGTGGAAATGGTCTCTAAAAGGGGTGTCTGCTCTTTCGTTTTTCATCAGGTTGAGGGGTTGTGCTATTCCAAACATTGCTCAGAGGTGAAAACAGAATGAGAAATAATTCAGAACTAGCAGAGATATGGTCATAGTTATTTTTGAACTTGAATAGGAAGTAATATATTGGCAATCTTACTGGGACTTTGCATTTGACCTTTGACCTACTTTTCACCACGAACTGTACTTTGCAAAATCACTCTCCAAATCTGACAGAGGTACACCCTTTGTAACTATTGAAGTTAGGCAGCAAGCCTAATCTTGGGAATTTTAATGACGTTGACATTGACAGTTGACCTACTATTTCAAATAATATGCACTTTCCATATTTACTAACCTCTGTTTTTCTACAACTAAAACAGACATTTCCATAGTAACCTTGAACTTAATTTCGTTGAAATTTAGTCTTGATTTTGGTGTTAAGCATCATGTAAAATTGTATCAAAATTTAACATAATAACTTATTTTGCGCATCATTATTTGCTTTTATGTCTGTACATTTTACAGCTTTACTGCTTGTATACTCGATCCCCAAATTAAATCAGATAAAGTTGACTTGGGCATAGAGTCAAAAACATGAAAAAAAAAAACGACCAAAAACCTGTATTCATGCTGTATTTGGCGCCCATAAACCACTTTGTGATTCTAAAGAGAGCTTACAGTAATTACGTTACTGTTATGGTTTTCGGCGTCAAAAATACACCCTGTATTTTACCGTGGTTAAGCATGACTGGACTGTTTTTGTAAGAAGAAAGACTTTTGCTTGAAGGAGGAGTGTCTCATGGTGTAACTTTCGACACCAAAACACGACTTCATTGTTTGTGTGTTGGAGCGTTTGAAAATAGAAAAGCTAGGCGACAGTTTTGAATGACAGTTAGAAAAGTTAATTGCATGGTGCATAGAAAATGGTTGCCTTCCGAAATTGCAAAGACGGATGTTTTAAATTCTTTTGACACCACAAAGTCCGTAAAAAGTGTACACAGGTGTTTTTGTAGTTTGGAGTTATATCAGTATTCTAATGCATGCTTCACCTTGATATCTAAGAAGGGATAGATTCCAGATGTAGTGAATATGGGAAAAGAAGTTCGGATACAGTGTTGTCGTATAAAGTAAAGTTGACTTCGGACAGGGGGAGGGGGGTTATAATAAAGCAAAATCTGTTTCGTGAGCATATAGCACCTGCCTTTTTTTTCTTTTTTAAATTATTTTTCATTTGACTTCTAGGCCTACAGTGTGTTGTTTGAAAGGGGCAGGGGGTGGGAAAGGCGCTGTTTCTCATACAAGGTATTGTGCTAGTATACCACATACATATATGTAGTGTTTTCGTTTGGGGGAATGCATTTTTGACTGTTACCGGTAGGTGTTATTTCAAAAATGAAATCGTTGCGGGGTTTCAATGTACTTGAGGTGCACACATTACTTGACCCAGTGATAACTCCGAAGACGCGTTCGTGTCGAGACATCCTAACACTGACTAACTGACGTCAAACGGCGACTACACTGTTTGAAGCAACATTTAAAAATGTAAGGGGTGATTTTGTTATCTTGTTTTCTGGTGACGTCAGCTGGTCTGAACTAGATTAGCTCTGATATGAACACACATACCAGTACATGATCAAGGTGCTTAGGTCTTAACTGGGATTGAGACATGCTACATGTAGTACATGTGCATAGCAGGGTGTAAATATTCTCTTGACATATCTTTGCAATAAAAGTATATTTTGATAAAGAAATGGAAACACAAGCAGGTCATGGTGTAGGTAGCTTGGTAGGTAAGGATCTCAACAATTAGTGTTCATAATACTCTGGTTTGCATAATATTTTCGTTTCTCTGAATTTGGTATGAAATATTTGTGAGTAGACCATTTCACTTATAATACGATCAAGACTAAAGGTGTTATGTATGGAACTTGGCAAAAAAAAAAAAAAAAAAAAAAAAAAAAAAAAAAAAAGGCCAAGTAAGGGATTTCCCCTCTCTTAAAGAAAAGAAAACATCACTGTCATTTCTTACAAAGATGTTTGCACAAACATCCTTCTGCTTCTTTGAGAAAATAGTTGTGGTTTTCCTTCTTAAGCCAAGTCGCTATTTCAATGGTTTTAATGACTTCTATGAAATGGTTAGGGAGCGATATAAGGGTATCATTGTGCCTTTCATATTCAAATCAAATTGTCCTCGTCGAGGGTTTTAATTTGTCGTTCAACTCGAGCGATGCAGCTTTTACCAAAATCATGGATAGGCCTGTCAGCGGTATGCCAACTTTAATTTTAAAATTCATCGATAGTAATTTCACAAAACGAACAGTAAAAGCCCCTCAATGGCGCGCCTACCAGTATTTACTACAATGCACCTTGGGAAGGTATTTTGTCGTCTCCAGTATTTCACCGCACTTCTTAAATCGTGTGCGTGACCTAGTTTGGTGACGCACAAAGGCAGACATATTGTATTCCCACCCTAGTGGTGTGTGCATATAAGAAACTAATGGCGACAGTTGCATGTCTTCTTATGCTTTGCTTCTGTTATAACAATGATGACCACCACTACTGTAGCTTTGTCTAAAGATTCTAAACGATTCATGTCTAAAAAGTGTGTTAAGAACCACTTAAAAGCAATACCGACTAATCCCCTGGTAGCCTCATCGCCTCCACATACGTCGCTTTAGGGGCCTAGCAATTAAACCTAGGAGCCCAGATTTAATCCGTTAAATGTGGAAGCGGGGAGACCATTAGATGATTAGGTGGCTTACTTTTAAGTGGAGTCGGCCATATTAAGTCGAGGGATCAATTAGTCTGCGGATCAACTGTTTTAAATGCGACCTTCAGGCATAAGATTTAGTACGCATTTTATGGAAGAGTGGTATTTTTCAGTGGTTCAGTGGTATCAACTGTTTTAAATGCGACCTTCAGGCATAAGATTTAGTACGCATTTTATGGAAGAGTGGTATTTTTCAGTGGGATTTGGCAGTCATGACGAATATTTTGAATTGCCCAAGGTTACTGTTTGGGCAACTAAGATTATTTCCTAACCTTGATGAGACCAAATGAAAAAGTAAAACTGGAAGGCAAAACGAAACGAAAATGAAAAAAACGTAACTGTATTTAAGTATATCTATCTATCTATCTATCTATCTTACTCAANCTTGACCTACCTTACTATGAACTGAAGTTTGATTGTACCATTTTTAGTTATATATTTTTTTTGCATATTTTGAGAATTCTTGTTGATTGCTTTTTTTACAGCTTGTCAAGCACAAGACTGGTGGTGGTGTCCCTTTTTTTGTGTGTGTGTGGGTCTATACGATCGCGCTTACCCCAGCTGGTGGTACAATATTCGGAGGCGGTATCGCCTCTCTGATCCTCTAGTTTGTTATTTGCAACAAAATGGCAAATTGAATGAGATCATATTTTAGAATATTTTGTTTATGTGCCCTCCTCCCTCCTAGTGCACCACAAACTTTCATAATTCCATTCACAACAAGAAAGAAGGGAACAAAGTATATTGGTTGTTCGATATTTGGCCAAACAAGGCCTCATTTATTATATAACCCCACTATACTAACAATGTAACAAATTGTTGCCTGGTTTTTGCGTGTCTCTAATGTTTTCTGAACTGCTATTGGAAGTGTTTCGATCATGTTTCAATCGTGTTTTATCATTATAAGAAACGTATTGAACCAAGTTGGTGTTACCTTAGCAGAACTGATGTTTGCAATGTAAAAAGTAGATTATCACCAGTAGTATCGTCAAGGCAAAATACCAAGACAAAGGCAAACACCATCAATGTACTCAGTACACATACCTTATAACTCCACACACAAAATTATGATCTCATTATCTTTGTTCGTTCAGAAATACCAACAAGTATCAAATTAAAGACAAAAAGTTCATTTCGAATAAATGGTCAATATACTCAACATATTTTTTTAAAATTTGTTTAGATATAACAAGTCATGTATTTATTTTATTCCATTTCAGCCGTGTGCCGTGACGAGTACCTGCCAGGGGGATCTTTTACACAAAAGGTTCCTATCAAAGGAAAGGATCATCATAAACAGAAAGCTGGGTTGGTTGATGCCATATCATCTACAGTATATTCATAGTCGTTTTTTACCAAAGTAAAAATGTCGCTGCATATGTGGAGTGTTTTAAAATAAACGAGATCGTTTTACAGTTGACCAAGGGTATTGAGACAACCTTAGTAAAAGAATACAAAAGGAACCTGATTTGAGTACATCGCCTTGAATGAATTAAAGCTCAAGTATTCACCTTAACATCGGACAAAATTCAATTTATAGTTAGATACTTGAATGATTGAGTGAGATTTTCTGTTTATCCCATCTGAAAACGGACCTTGATAAACGACAGCCTCCTTGATCATTTTTTCTCGATATCACATTCTTCATTCTCATTCTATATAAATGTTATAATTTTGTTACAAGGGGGTTGTCCGGGAAAGAATTGTCAAGTTAGACGTTGTGTGGAGGTATTGTCCTGATGCCGTAAAATTGCCATCAGAAATGTTTCGCGAAACGTTTTATTTGTATTACCCGTACCCCCTTGCTTTCAGTCGACCATCATTTCATATTTCATCATCACTTGATATTCCGCAACTTTCAGCTACAGAATTGAAACCGTCACCTACGGACCGAGTAAAAAGCTGTACTTTGCTTACTCTGGTGACAAGACATGTTACTGGCAGTGTGACAGTCAGGGGGTAGCCACACTCAGACCCTGCCCCACCGGAACTGTGTTCAAGGAGGAGCTACAGACATGTCTGCGGTACTATAAGCTATGTAAGTAACACTGTGGCATTTTGGATGCCACCAACAATTGAACAATAAACATATGTACCTATAATATATTTCGGATCTTTCTCTCTCTCCCCCTCTCTCCCTGTACCTCTCTCTCTCTCGACTACATGAAGCAAGGCTCATAAACAATTCATCAGATTCCTTTATGAATATTACACTATCCTAAAATACAAATCAAGTTTGAAGCTGGGCGATATCCTGCTATTCATGACATTTTTTCAATAGTTTATTGATATTTTAATGCAACGTTTTAGTAACTGATCTAGGAATTACCTGTACATATGTCACCTTTAGCTTGCTCGTTAACAGTTTTGTCTGGTTTCAATATTTTCAGGAAAGATGAAACACAATTGACAAAACAGAAACCGCGCAGTAAAATTCCTGGCATCCCGTGGACAACAGAAATCATTTAGTGTTAGCTGCCGTGGATTATTTGGACAGATATAAGTAAAGTAATGCTCCACAGCACATGGTTCATTGGTTTTGGAACAAAATGAAGACTTGAAAATAGTTCATAGAAACGTTTACAAACGTTAACGGACACCTAAAAACCTGTCTTGGCTAAAAGTAATGGCATTTGCTTTTTCAGAGATACCATTAATTTTCCTTCAGTACATGATTGCAATAATCTTAGTGTTGTCAAGTGTATCTGGTGCCATTATTTACATTGTTGGTTGAAATACAGTTAGTAAAACATAGCTCGAAATGATAATAATTCTTTGAATTATTAAGCTGCTCATGAAATGTTTGTGTGCACGATGTCTTGGAATAAAGCGTTGCTTCTGCAACTAGATGGTGTCGATGTCTGTAGACAACAGAGACAAAATAAGTGATAAAAGAGCCTTATTCGGTTTCGGACGTAACCCGAATTGCACAAACAAATAATTTGCTCTTAAAACATTTCTGTCAACACAGCTGAGAAACGATGAATATTTGCAGTTATACTGCTAGACACGGATTTCAAACGTCACATGGACTTTATATTGCTCCCACACTGTTTTAACTAAAATCCAACAAAGAAAGCTAATTATGCAAAAAACATTAGATTTTGTGTTTTCGCCAGTGTCAATACCAGATTAGGAAACATAACATTATCTGTCAATGTCAAAAAACTCCTGCCTTAACACAGCGTTACATCGCACTTGGAGTGCACTCGGAATTTTTAGAATGCTCTTCGAATATTCAGGAACGCACAAAGAATTGTCTTTCCGATGGCATTCTTGCTCATTCCGCCTCTAGTGTGACGGGGGTATAAAGAAGCAAGATCTTTTAACACTCATGGCAAGAGGAGGAAAAAGCTGAACATTTATTTTCCAATTGAGAAACAGAAGTTAGTTCATACTTTGCCTTTTGGCGAAACAAATGAACATAAACTACTCAAATTGCAATTCAGAATTTCACATAGAATTAATTTCAAGAATTCGATGCTCTTTAAATATAACAATATTAATATGATAAAACATGAGAAATGTACTTTCTGGGTCCTCAAATTGAAAAGGCAGCTCTATAAGGAAAAATTGGAAAGATGGGGAAAAACACTCATATGACTGGAAAAGAATATTTGTTATAACCTACTAAGATTCTCTTGACCAATATTTGTACATGTATTTTACGTCATTATTTGTGTGAAGGGTTTGTGGAAGGTGTCTTTGTCTCACATTGTATCGTACATTTTATGTAAACGTTCTGTATATACTTTGTGTATGGAACAACAACAACAACATCAACAACAACAACAATAATAATAATAATAATAATAATAATAATAATAATAATAATGAAAAACTTGTGACATTTACGGTAGCTCTCGGGTAGGGAGGAGGCGTGTATCAGGGCCCGCGATCAGAGCCCCTTCTCCGCTTTCTTTCTGTAACAAAATTCATCCGAAGGACGGTTCCAGCAATGATTTATAATGAAAGGAAACTTGTTTTACTTCCGGGGGAAATTTTGGTAGCTTCAAATTTATATTGTTTTATCAAATAATAAAAATTGAAATAGCTTAGGTAATGAAGATCACCACTATTTGAAATCTCTGATGTGGACATCACTTCCGGACAGCCTTATATTACTTCAGGCAATCTAATTTGATTATAAGAGAACATATTTTTTCCTGGATTTTCGTCGCTATCAGTTAATTTATTTTGTAAAAAACTATGTCCCTTTGCGCTCACAAGTTTCGAATCATTTGATCGACATGCCCTGTTTATTAATTGATTTATATAAATTATAAACCTTCATATCACAGGCGTGATTCACGTTATCACGACCAAGTCATAACATTGTTAAACTAGCGCCAATAACAGCAGTGGAAAAAGTAGGTCAGTTGCCTGTACAATTCTCCCATAGCATTTTTGATTTTTTCTTTAGTGGAACATTTTAGGAGAGGGCCGACGAGAGAGAGAAGTACCAGTTGACAGCAAAACATAAAAAGAGCGTGGAGCTGCTATAAGCAGAGACTATTACAAACTTTAAGAAAAGTGTAAAAATAGCCCACATTTTCCAGTTTCTCTGTGGAGCACTTTGCAGACAACAAGATAATTCTCTATGCCATCTGTCTCTCCCTAACAATTTGTTGACCACGTTAACTGTTCAACTCCCGGCAGAAGATGAACCAGCCAACGATAGTTTTGATACACAGCGTACATATAGGAGCCGGGATGTGGGGCGAGACGGTAGGTGGGTGGGTGGTCCTTCAGGATCAGTCGTTTATATAAGAATCATTATTATTCTGCTTTTTCAAACTTTTTTTATTAAGAAGGTTCCCTTAGGTGTTTTCGTTACCCGCGAAAGCCACTTTTTATTTCCCAGAGATGCGAGAAACATTAATATTAATTTATTGTTTAGCATGATCCGTGAAGCCCATTCCCATGACACTTAAATGCAGCTTTTTATATTTTGCCCTTTGTAAAACGAAGTGTTATACTAGGTGATTCGTGATTATCAGCAGTTTCCATTTGCATTATCAGTGATATACGACTAACGTTTTATTACTGTGATTTGTTAATTAATGATTTTATTTCCCGTGAACCGTGATCACTACCTCCCCCCCCCCAATGGTACCCTCAAATTATTAAGAAAAGAAAGAAGAACAGAACACTTGTGATTACATAAAATCAATATTTTATTATTAAATTAAGAGAACGACATTTTGAAGTTTTTTTAACTGGCTGCTACCGAGGCAATAACAGTTCTGCGCTGACATTCCTAAAAAGTAAAAGATGAAAATATTAAAATATAATTCAGCTAAAATGTATAAACTGTAAAAAGATGTTTACAGAAACTCAACAACCACCAGCTCCCAGCTGCTATCATATAATTACTGTACAGGTTTTACCAGCTGTTTGACATAGTGTGCCTCTTGAAAACTGAAAGTTCACTTAGTTATTATGCCATCAAAACAAGGAAACAAACAAAAGAACTTCCTTGTGACTGTATAATGAATCTGTTTTTTTAAATGCTGTCAAATTTTCCTCATTGCTAAATGTCTGAAGTTATTAGATTTAATAATAACAATAATAACCATCCATGTTCTTGACATACGTCTGAAGCAAGACGTGAAAAGATTTAAAAACCTTCTCCACCTAGATAGGCGTCTGTCCTTGGGAGCTGAAATATATGACACAATATTACTTACTAATATGCAAAAATATGTAACCCTTCATAAGCAGTCGGTGCAACATTATATTTTATGTATGAAGCTGCATTGAAACACTTTTACCAGTATTTGGAATGAACAAATATCGTTTTAAACTTGCAAAAAACCACAAACTGTGCCCTAGCACGTAGTAAATTCGTGATTTTTCAAAGGTGGTTAGAATTGCCATTTTAGCATGAAATTTATGCTGAAGTAAAATTTTTTGGCGAATTTGACGTACTTCCTGTTAAAACACAACCATCAAAATATAAGTGTCCAATATGGATACTGCGCGAGTGGCGTCAAGCACTTCAGTGTTACGATGTTACATCTCGTACATACGTTGATATTCCTTCTTAATGTATGCTTAATGTCACATTTATATGTAGCGACTCACTACTGAGCAAGACTAAAAAAGTGTCATCTTTTATCCAAAATGGACCCCTAGACGTTAAGAGGAGGGCAATTGAGTCGCAACTAACACACCGCCGTCCATCCTCTCTTTTATCACTGCCAAATGCACCAATATATATATCTAGTAACCAAGTTAGGAAGTAGCGTATAGATTGTCCTATTTATCACGGGAGGCAATAAATAAGAAGAAAGAGGACCAATATATAACAAAACGTCACACTTCATGCAAGTAGATAAAAACATTTTCACTATAATAAAAGTGGCTGGGAAGGGTTCAGGGTACCCTAGGTTCTAGATTTCCGTTTTGCCAGCTCGATCTTGATTTCATATATAACCCATATCAGCAAAACCAGTGAAGCAATCCCATGACAAGGTATGAATAGTTCACAAGCTAGCTTTACTGTGCCCTGACACTCAGGGCAGGTTCAGGGGCGTGAGAGGGACAATGACCAAAATAATGTTCCCCAAAAGAGACATCGGCTGACTGATCACTGTTGAAAGTATGCACACAGCATGTAGACATTTTCATAGAGGTGGACATGTCCTCTTAACCCTCCCCCTGTGTCCAGGTTGACAAAAATGTGTATATGTGTGGGTGGAATTGGTCTATGTTGTGTATGTATGTGTGTACATGTATGTTTGTGCGTATGTATATGTGTGTGGGTGTATGTGTGTATGGATGTACATATGTGTGTGTGTGTGTGTATGTGTGTTTGTATGTGTATGCGTGTGTGCGTGGGGGTGTTAATGAATTGGACCTTAGGTTTATACTTATTTGGACTATGGTACCATTGTTTGCGGTTAAGCAAGAACATAAATAACAAAGGACTGAAACACATCTGTATAATGGATACATAATTAAATTGACATTAAAATCACAACATAGACTTAAATCCTGGACAACTATAAAGTAAAGGAAGTCAGGAAGTCGCTCTTACTTCCACAGGACACAAAGTACCCCAAAGATCGACCTCAATATAAGTCTGTTTTATGTCGTTGGCCTTGTGTTCATTGTTATTCTATTAACTGCCTAAGGGCCCAGTGTCACCTCCTATAAAACATATTGCAAATTTTAACATTACAAACCTTTACATGTGAACGATTAAGCTGTTATCTTATATGGTAGTTATTCAGCACATGCAAACTGAAAACAGTTTAAAAGGATGAAAATGGGGATTATTGTAAAGAACGGTGTCAACATATCCCTAATAAAACTTGTGATCAGCAATGCCTATGGATTTCATAGCTCAGGATACAGTGTCAGTGTAATGATGTTTTTCTTTGCCCTACAGGTCTCGAAATTTCACTTGTTGATCTATTTTTATTAATCAATTCATTCATTTATTGTCATTTCTGTTAGATTTTCCACTTGTTTTCTATCAACAAAACATTTCCACTGAACTTCAACATAAAGTTTCGTTTGAAGTACATTTATGTTATGTAATGTAACAAAGAGACTAAAACATCAATGTTGACAGAATGCTGAAATGTCTGTCATGTAAAAGAAGTCAGTGCCGCATCAGGACTCAATGGAGGTCGATATCTATAACCACAAGGCCAAAGGTCTCTGGACGAAAGTCACAACAAACATTACGATCTTTTAAGTAATCGCTTTTTGATTGCTTGTCTAGATACAAATCCTGCCTACTACATTTTATGTAGCTGCGGATGCTAAAAAACTAACCCCTTAGGTGTCTTAAGTAACATATCTTTATGCATGTTACACAATCCCCCAGCAAGATAAACAAGTTGGAACGGCTATAAAACTGACGTAAAAGAGGGAGTGCTTTAAGAACCTTCCTATAAAACGGGGACTGAAAACCGTCTGACACACACTTCATAGGATCAGAAGAGACTGGAGAACTCTAGTCAAGACAAAGACGCCAAGATGTTGAAGATTGCATTGCTTTTATGTCTTGTAGGTCTGGCAGCTTCCGAGTAAGTATTTCTTCCTGTAAAAATTTGCATTTGTATCTTCTTGGTTTGTAACGGTGAATAAAGACGTTGCATTAGAGATTTGTAGTGAAATAGGTTACGACTGAGAAATATTTTGATAGCTTTAAAGGATATATATAACATGTGTGGCTTTGATTTATTCTTCTGGATAGATGTATACTTTACGAAATTTCCACTTTGACTAGCTGAGTATTTTAATTTAAATGAATGACAGGCCTTTATTTCTTTGATAAGAAAAAACTGTACAAAGTCGTTTTTAACAACGATGGCATTATGGATATCGTCATCTGTTTTGCATTTATACTACCTGAGGAATACAAATGTATCAGCAACTGTCCTTCGACAATCGGCGATTGTACTGAATAGCCGACACACATGTCTTGTTTATGAAGCATATGTTTTCAACGTACTCGTATACTCGCCATCTTTTCTGCATTCTACTCAGTTCCAGGCGGAAGTGTGCTAATTTGTTAATCTGATTGCATTCAGCCAAAGTCCTCGTGGATTTAGTGAGATACATATTCATTGTGTCGCAGCCTTATTGAAAATAATGCTAAATTCTTCCTGCCATGTTAACACTGAAATAGGTCCAACAAATATATAGACATGCACTTTTCTATTGTAACCCGTTGACGAAATCAAACCGTGAGTATTTGATATACACGCATGTATTCTATACAAATACATCTTAATTAAGATATTAACAACTAAAATCAAGACACACTTTTTATATGCAGCAACTACTTCGGACGAGGAATGAAAGCGTAAATAGCAATTTTCTATATATTGCATGAAATAGTATCCCCAACAATGGATGAAATAACTCAGACCGTTTGTTCAGTTTTGAATTAACATCTAGCAGATTGGTTGCATTTTGGGTGGTAGATTTAATTCAACGCTTGCTGCCAATGGTATATGCTCACATTCAGTGAAAAAAGCCTCTGGATTGGTTTTTGTGAATGCTTGATTTTGAGAATAACGCAATGCATTTTTGGGAACAACGTATTAGATAAAACTGGGCGTCTTGCCGTAGAAACCGTTTACAGTAAAAGTGATAATAGTTACATAACACCTTGTAGATGTTTCTAATTTATTTTTAATGTCTGTTTAATTAAAAACACACTAAAAGTTACTCATTTATTTAAAGTATTCAATGCCAATGGTTTGAGTGTGCTGAAGCTGCAAAGGGGGTAATTTTAATTAAAATTATTATTTAGCAGCTTTAGTGGGCGTGCGAGACATTTAAGCCGCTTAAGCTGAAAGCAATTTAGCGAATAACCTTTTGGAGATGGATCGAGCTTATTAGAACGAGCTAGGTATGGGAACCCATTACGGTAAAAAAAATTTTGAGTTCGACGCAGAGTAGGCCTATATTTATAGTATCCTATTTTTTATATGTGTCAGCTAGTAGCTGCATTTTGGTCATACATGTATTGTGGAATAATGTTTTCGACTGTTAATCCTTTCTGTCGCCAAGTGTTACACTGTTAGAAATTTTGAGTGCCTCATTAAATGGGATGTCTGGGTATATGTATATGCTCTCTCCTGGACTATCTAAACCTTGATGTTTTCTAACACTCAGATTCGGTAAGCTCAGCCAGTGATATCGCCATGCAGTGTATCAGTATTTCTCACAGATTTATTTACAACATTTGTGTAACCTTAGTAGATAATGCTGAAGTGCATTCCGTTTTGTCATAATTTAAGTTTATAGAATAAAGCATAAAGCACTGAACGATGAATGGATGTAATGATGTGTACAGTTTTGACAGTCAAAACATACGTCTCTCTCCAGACACATTAACGGCACTGTTTCCCAATCAGCCTCATAAATATTCATCAGCGCTTAATACACTTGGGTATTTACTTCTGTAGAAAAGTAGGTGCAGTCAGAATATAAAATCCTTATCCTGTTTTTCAGACAAAAACCGATGATGGAAAAAAGATGTGCTGGATATCATACAAATAAACTATGTACGTCATCTCTCTCTCTCTCTCTCTCACACACACANGACCAATATGTAACAAAATGTCACACTTCATGCAAGTAGATAAAACATTTTCACTATAATAAAAGTGGCTGGGAAGGGTTCAGGGTACCCTAGGTTCTAGATTTCCGTTTTGCCAGCTCGATCTTGATTTCATATATAACCCATATCAGCAAAACCAGTGAAGCAATCCCATGACAAGGTATGAATAGTTAACAAGCCAGCTTTACTGTGCCCTGACACTCAGGGCAGGTTCAGGGGCGTGAGAGGGACAATGACCAAAATAATGTTCCCCAAAAGAGACATCGGCTGACTGATCACTGTTGAAAGTATGCACACAGCATGTAGACATTTTCATAGAGGTGGACATGTCCTCTTAACCCTCCCCCTGTGTCCAGGTTGACAAAATGTGTATATGTGTGGGTGGAATTGGTCTATGTTGTGTATGTATGTGTGTACATGTATGTTTGTGCGTACATGTATGTATGTGTGTGTGTGTGTGGGTGTATGTGTGTATGGATGTACATGTGTGTGTGTGTGTGTGTATGTGTGTGTATGTGTGTGTGTATGTGTATGCGTGTGTGCGTGGGGGGTGTTAATGAATTGGACCTTAGGTTTATACTTATTTGGACTATGGTACCATTGTTTGCGGTTAAGCAAGAACATAAATAACAAAGGACTGAAACACAGCTGTATAATGGATACATAATTAAATTGACATTAAAATCACAACATAGACTTAATTCCTGGACAACTATAAAGTAAAGGAAGTCAGGAAGTCACTCTTACTGCTACAGGACACAAAGTACCCCAAAGATCGACCTCAATATACGTCCGTTTGATGTCGTTTGCCTTGTGTTCATTGTTATTCTATTAACTGCCTAAGGGACCAGTGTCACCTCATATAAAACATATTGCAAATTTTAACATTACAAATCTTTACATGGGAACGATTAAGCTGTTATTTTATATGGCACTTATTCAGCACATGCAATCTGAAAACAGTTAAAAAGGATGAAAATGGGGATTTTTGTAAGAACGGTGTAAACAAATCCCCAATAAAACTTGTGATAAGCAATGGGTATGGATTTCATAACTCAGGATACAGTGTTAATAAATGTTTTTCTTTGCCCTACGTACAGGTCTCGAAATTTCACTTGTTGATCTATTTTTATTAATCAATTAATTTATTTATTGTCGTTTCTGTTAGATTTTCCACTTGTTTTTTATCAACAAAACATTTCCACTGAACTTCAACATAAAGTTTCGTTTGAGGTACATTTATGTTATGTAATGTAACAAAGAGACTAAAACATCAATGTTGACCAAATGCTGAGATGTCTGTCATGTAAAAGAAGTCAGTACCGCCTCAGGACTCAATGGAGGTCGATATCTATAACCACAAGGCCAAAGGTCTCTGGATGAAAGTCACAACAAACATTACGATCTTTTACGTAATTGCTTTTTGATTGCTTGTCTAGATACAAATCCTGCCTACTACATTTTATGTAGCTTCGGATGCTAAAAAACAAAACCCTTAGGTGTCTTAAGTAAAACATCTTTATTCAGGTTGCGCAATCCCCCAGCAAGATAAACAAGTTGGAACAGCTATAAAACTGACGTAAAGGAGGGAGTGCTTTAAGAACCTTCCTATAAAACGGGGACTGAAAACCGTCTGACACACACTTCATAGGATCAGAAGAGACTGGAGAACTCTAGTCAAGACAAAGACGCCAAGATGTTGAAGATTGCATTGCTTTTATGTCTTGTAGGTCTGGCAGCTTCCGCGTAAGTATTTCTTCCTGTAAAAATTTGCATTTGTATCTTCTTGGTTTGTAACGGTGAATAAAGACGTTGCATTAGAGATTTGTAGTGAAATAGGTTACGACTCAGAAATATTTTGATAGCTTTAAAGGATATATATAACATGTATGGCTTTGATTTATTCTTCTGGATAGATGTATACTTTACGAAATTTCCACTTTGACTAGCTGAGTATTTTAATTTAAATGAATGACAGGCCTTTATTTCTTTGATAAGAAAAAACTGTACAAAGTCGTTTTTAACAACGATGGCATTATGGATATCGTCATCTGTTTTGCATTTATACTACCTGAGGAATACAAATGTATCAGCAACTGTCCTTCGACAATCGGCGATTGTACTGAATAGCCGTGAAACACGCTCTCTCTCTCTCTCATACATGTCTTGTTTATGAAGCATATGTTTTCAACGTACTCGTATACTCGCCATCTTTTCTGCATTCTACTCAGTTCCAGGCGGAAGTGTGTTAATTTGTTAATCTGATTGCATTCAGCCAAAGTCCTCGTGGATTTAGTGAGATACATATTCATTGTGTCGCAGCCTTATTGAAAATACTGCTAAATTCTTCCTGCCATGTTAACACTGAAATAGGTCCAACAAATATATAGACATGCACTTTTCTATTGTAACCCGTTGACGAAATCAAACCGTGAGTATCTGATATACACGCATGTATTCTATACAAATACATCTTAATTAAGATATTAACAACTAAAATCAAGACACACTTTTTATATGCAGCAACTACTTCGGACGAGGAATGAAAGCGTAAATAGCAATTTTCTATATATTGCATGAAATAGTATCCCCAACAATGGGTGAAATAACTCAGACCGTTTGTTCAGTTTTGAATTAACATCTAGCAGATTGGTTGCATTTTGGGTGGTAGATTTAATTCAACGCTTGCTGCCAATGGTATATCCTCACATTTAGTGAAAAAAACCTCTGGACTGGTTTTTGTGAATGCTTGATTTTGAGAATAACGCAATGCATTTTTGGGAACAACGTATTAGATAAAACTGGGCGTCTTGCCGTAGAAACCGTTTACAGTAAAAGTGATAATAGTTACATAACACCTTGTAGATGTTTCTAATTTATTTTTAATGTCTATTTTATTAAAAACACACTAAAAGTATCTCATTTATTTAAAGTATTCAATGCCAATGGTTTGAGTGTGCTGAAGCTGCAAAGGGGGTAATTTTAATTAAAATTATTATTTAGCAGCTTTAGTGGGCGTGCGAGACATTTAAGCCGCTTAAGCTGAAAGCAATTTAGCGAATAACCTCTTGGAGATGGATCGAGCTTATTAGAACGAGCTAGGTATGGGAACCCATTACGGTAAAAAAAATTTTGAGTTCGACGCAGAGTAGGCCTATATTTATAGTATCCTATTTTTTATATGTGTCAGCTAGTAGCTGCATTTTGGTCATACATGTATTGTGGAATAATGTTTTCGACTGTTAATCCTTTCTGTCGCCAAGTGTTACACTGTTAGAAATTTTGAGTGCCTCATTAAATGGGATGTCTGGGTATATGTATATGCTCTCTCCTGGACTATCTAAACCTTGATGTTTTCTAACACTCAGATTCGGTAAGCTCAACCAGTGATATCGCCATGCAGTGTATCAGTATTTCTCACAGATTTATTTACAACATTTGTGTAACCTTAGTAGATAATGCTGAAATGCATTCCGTTTTGTCATAATTTAAGTTTATAGAATAAAGCATTAAGCACTGAACGATGAATGGATGTAATGATGTGTACAGTTTTGACAGTCAAAACATACGTCTCTCTCCAGACACATTGACGGCACTGTTTCCGAATCAGCCTCATAAATATTCATCAGCGCTTAATACACTTGGGTATTTACTTCTGTAGAAAAGTAGGTGCAGTCAGAATATAAAATCCTTATCCTGTTTTTCAGACAAAAACCGATGATGGAAAAAAGATGTGCTGGATATCATACAAATAAACTATGTACGTCATCTCTCTCTCTCTCTCTCTCACACACACAAACACACACACACACACACACACACAATACTGTCGAAACGTAAAGACACATTGCCGGTTGCAATCTACCCCGTGTGCCACAGCATGTGGTCATGCACGGAGTGTGAGTATTCCATTCTACGTAGAACATGCCGTTCATATTCCAGTGTCCTCCTTTCGGGCAATACCTTATTTGTTATTTGCAACAAAATGGCAAATTGAATGAGAACATAATTAAATTTCAATTCAGATTTTAGAATATTTTGTTTTTGCGTGTCTCTAATATTTTCTGAACTGCTATTGGAAGTGTTTCGATCATGTTTCAATCGTGTTTTATCACTTTAAAAACGTATTGAAGCAAGTTGGTGTCAACTTAGCAGAACTGATGTTTGCAATGTTAAAACTAGATTATCACCAGTAGTATCGTCAAAGCAAAATATCAAGACAAAGGCAAACACCATCAATGTACTCATTACACATACCTTATAACTCCACACACAAAATTAAGATCTCATTATCTTTGTTCGTTCAGAAAGACCAACAATTATCAAATTAAAGACAAAAGGTTCATTTTGAATAAATGGTCAATATCCTCAACATATTTTTAAAAAATTTGTTTAGATAAATCAGTTCATGTATTTATTTTATTCCATTCCAGTCGTGTGCCGTGATGAGTACTTGCCAGGGGGATCTTTTACACAAAAGGTTCCAATAAAAGGAAAGGATCATCATAAACAGACAGCTGGGTTGGTTGATTCCATATCATCTATATTCATAGTCGTTCTTTACCAAAGTAAAAATGTCGTTGCATATGTGGAGTGTTTAAAATAAAACGAGATCGTTTTACAGTCGACCAAGGGTATTGAGACAACCTTAGTAAAAGAATAGAAAAGGAACCTTATTTGAGTACATCGCCTTGATTAAATAAAAAGCTCAAACATTCACCTTAACATCGGACGAAATTCAATTTATAGTTACATGTAGATACTTGAATGAGTGAGTGAGATTTTCTGTTTATCCCATCTGAAAACGGACCTTGATAAACGACAGCCTCCTTGATCATTTTTCTCGATATCACATTCTTCATTCTCATTCTAGATGTTATAATTTTGTTACAAGGGGGTTGTCCGGTAAAGAATTGCCAAGTTAGACGTTGTGTCGAGATATTGTCCTGATGCCGTAAAATTGCGATCAAAAATGTTCCACGGAGCATTTTATTTGCATTACCCGCACCCCCTTGCTTTCAGTTGACCATCACTTCATATTTCATCATCACTTGATATTCCACAACTTTCAGCTACAGAATTGAAACCGTCTCGTACGAACCGAGTAAAAAACTGTACTTTGCTTACGCTGAAGACGAGACATGTTACTGGCAGTGTGACAGTCAGGGGATGGCCGTCCTCAGACCCTGCCCCACCGGGACTATGTTCGAGGAGGATATGCAGACCTGTGGGGATTACAGAGGGATACCAGCAACAGCTGAATAATATACGTATGTACCTACAATCTCTCTCTCTACTACTACTACTGCTACTACACTCTCTCTCTCTCTCCTACTACTACTACTACATGAAGCAAGGTTCATAAATATTCCATTAGATTCCGTTATAAAATATTACACACTATCCTGAAATACAGATCCAATTTCAAGCTGGGCGATATCCTGCTATTCATGACATTTTTTCAATAGTTATATTGGTTTTTTAATGTAAAGTTTAAGTAACTGATCTAGGAATTACCTGTACACATTTCACCTTTATCTTGCTCGTTAACAGTTTTGTCTGGTTTCAATATTTTCAGGAAAGATGAAGCACAACTGACAAAACAGAACCCACGCAGTAAAATTCCTGGCATCCCGTGGACAACAGAAACCATTTAGTGTTAGCTGCCGTGGATTATTTGGACAGATTAAGTCATAGAAACGTTTACAAACGTTCACGGACACCTAAAAACCTGTCTTGGCTAAAAGTAATGGCATTTGCTTTTCAGAGATATCATTAATTTTCCTTCAGTACATGATTGCAATAATCTTAGTGTTGTTAAGTGTACCTGGTGCCATTATTAACATTGTTGGTTGAAATACAGTTAGTAAAACATTCTTTGAATTATTAAGCTTCTCATGAAATGTTTGTGTGCACTATGTCTTGGAATAAAGCGTTGCTTCTGCAACTAGATGATGTCGATGTCTGTAGAAAAAAGAGACAAAATAAGTGATAAAAGAGCCTTATTCGGTTTCGGACGTAACCCGAATTGCACTTACAAATCATTTGCTTTTAAAACATTTCTGTCAACACAGCTGAAAACGATGTATATTTGCAATTATACTGTTCAGACACGGATTCCCAATGTCACATGGAATTGATTGCTGTCCTCACAGTTTTAACTAAAAATAATATTAATTTTAATAATTTATTAAGCCAATAAAATACAAATGTATAAAATCGGGAATCATTTGCCCAGTAGTAGCGCCATTGAAATATAAAAAATGAAAATTAAAATTACATGTTAGAGTTAAAAATAGTTACTGCCGAAGGATAAAAGCTATTTAAAAATCGCTTACTACCCTTAAAAGCTAAGAGTCTCGAATTGCTAGGTAAAAATTTAAAAAGGGTATGGGCTGGATGGGAACTGTCTGTCATTATTGATAATGTTTTCTTTTTAGTCCTGTCTAGATATATAGTATGGACGGGAGTTAGATCTGTTCCAATTACAATCCCTGCAGTTTCGACGATCTTTTCCAACTTGTTCCTCTCCTCCACAGTTGCACGTCCATACCAAACAGTTACTGAATAAGTTAAAATACTCTCTAAAACACACCTGTAAAAGTTCGTTAAAATAAACACATTTCTGGTAAAAGCTTTCAATTTCCTTAAGAAATACATTCGTTGACGTGCCTTTTTCAATAGCTTCGTGATGTTATCGCCCCAGGTTAACCTATTATTCAGCTGAACCCCTAGTAATTTATAATTAGAAACCTGTTCGACCGCTTTACCGTTAACTTCCAAGGGATTTTTACTTATCTGATTTCTTCTGAAGTCTATGATCATTTCTTTTGTTTTGCTCACATTTAATATCAAGTCATTGTCTGTGCACCAATTTACTAAACTTGTAACCGACTGCCTGTATGACATCTCATCATTATGGTGTATCAAGCCGACTAAAGTTGTGTCATCGGCAAACTTCATTAAAAATGTATTTTCCTCCCTCGCCACACAGTCGTGGGTGAATAACGTATATAAACAAGGTGATAAGACGCAGCCCTGGGGTGTGCCAGTGTTTAAAACTATAGTGTCCGAGAAGTTAAAACCGACTTTTACTGACTGTTTTCTGTTTAAAAGAAAATGTAAAATCCAATCGCAGAGTGCTGGTGGAAAATTAAGATCATCCAAAAGTTTAAAATACAATTTGCTTGGTACAATAGTATTAAATGCTGAGCTATAGTCAACAAATAATATTCTAACATAGGCATTTTTACAATCGAGATGTTCGAGAACTTTGTGTAAACACATAGAAAGAGCATCGTCTACACTTCTGTTACTGCGGTAGGCAAATTGGAGTGGATCAAAGCTATTTGGCACTAAAAGCCAACAGAGAAAGTTTAAACATAATTATGCAAAAAAGTTCGACTCCTGCCTTACATCGCACTTAAAACATTGCCTGTCTGCCCACAAAATCAAACAAACCTGTACGAGTTCTTATAGCTAAGACCCCCTTCCCTTCCCTAGATCGATCTAGCAGGATCGACCCATTTCCGAGGGGTTTCTCGCTAAATTGCACTCGACTTTAAAAGCAGCTCTGATGTCTGGAACGTCTGCTGAAGCTGTTTGGGGATAATTAACTATCCTTTAGCAGAGTGCTGAAACACTGTTCCTTATAGGGAAGGATGTGACCATGTAATTTTGGTTAAGTTCGTAGTCAGAGAAAAAAAATAATTAGGGAAGTATTGAACTATAATTATATGACTCTAAATAACAGGGATGATGAGACCATTCGGTTGTCAATTCAGGAAAAATAAGATGAATTTTAAAAAATGCGTGACAAAAAATGAGGTGATTATTTTAAGAGCAAAAGCAAATGGAAAGTAGAGGAAGAAAAAAAAATCTCGAAATATTTTCTTAATTTGTAAAAAAGGAAATTATTGAGAGAAATCGATCTTTAAATTGATAGGGAAAGACGGTATCCTAAAAGAACAGAAAAAAATCCAATAGCGATTCATACCAGTCCAAAGCCAATGTATTGGATAATGTTAATAATGTCATACCCTTTTCAACGACGAAAATCCATTTATTAAAAATATTTATAAATTATTTTGAAATGACCTCAAAGTGCTAAGGTCATTTAATAAATCCTTTGAAGTACAATGTCTACATCCTAACGCCAAGGTATAATCAAGTGTATACCAGAGGAGGAGAAGGAGAAAGCATTCCTCAAGAACTGACGTCCAATGACTTTGCTAAATGTTGATTATGAACTTGGTTTTGCTTGCATAGCAGCCAGAATCCAGGAACATATTGACGATATCATGTCATTTACACAGGCAGGATTTGATAAAGGTCGCGATATAGGCGAATATTCCAGAGCTATTCAAAATATTTTCCGTAAAACAGAAAAGGTGACATATTATTAATGCAGGTTTTCAAGGGAACATATATTTTGCAGTGTCTTCATTTTTTAAATTCCAGTGAAGATATTCAAAACTGGTTCAAACTCTCTACTTTAATGTTTCCACTGCTGTTGAAAATAATGGACATCTCACAGAATTCTTCAAATTCACTCGGGGTGTTAGACAGGGTGATCCTCTATACCCGTACATATTTATTATCTGCATATATAGTACGTACATATATAGTAGTATACTGCACATAAGAGAAAAGACATTTTCCTGGTTTTGAGTCGTGTAGTTTTTTTATTTTATTTTTGAAAAAAGCAATGCCCCTTTACACTCACAACTTACCAACCATTTGATCAACACGCCCTGTTTATTAATTCATTGACATAAATTATAAACCTTTATGTCACAGGCGTGAATCGTTGTCACGTCCAAGTCATAACATTGTTAAATTAGCGCCAATAACTGCAATAGAGAATGTAGGTCAATTGCCTGTACAATTTTCCCATACATGTACCATTATTAACTTTTTCTGGAGTGGAACATTTTCGGGAAAGGCGGACGAGAGAGAGAAGCATCCACTGAACCGCAAAATAAAACTCTTACACAGTCAACTACGTCATCCCTGGGCAGGGGACGGGAGAGGGGCGAACATCGAATGCGTCCCCTCAGCACCAGACAGAGTGATCGCAGCACTAATTCCAGCCTGGTCCGGCAACTCAAGGCCTTCACATAATAGTGGTCAGTTGTTAACAAGTCAGGAAGACAGCACTATGGACACTCAGGTAAACTGACCATTAGTGATAGGGTCATCAGCTGTATTGCAGTTGACCTGCAGTATCAAAAGCTCTATTTCAATTGTTTTCATCTAGTAAACTATTAATTTCTTAGAAAGGGGAACACCTATCTATAATTTATCTTTATCTTTGCGAACTTGAATATAGAAGAGATGGACATTAAAGTGTTATGTTATGTATTTGATTAAGTACGATTCTTTCCCATTGATGATCTATGTAATGACAACTTGTGACATTGTGTTATGTGAATTCATTATAGTCTATTTTCAGATATGTTATGCAGTTATATTTACACCTCTGTGTATTACATATTCCACTAAGATTTCAATAAAATTGACTGTGACTTTCTGAAATCTTCTCTGGAGGTTGTCTGCATTCTCTCTCACCTCCTCTCGGCAACGCTATCTGTTATAATGGTTGGTTCTACAGATAGTGATAAGGAATTCAATTTCAGTAAGGCAGTCGGCCTCATAAATAATCACAATTATTGCCTTTTTTNTCATTTAATAAATCCTTTGAAGTACAATGTCTACATCCTAACGCCAAGGTATAATCAAGTGTATACCAGAGGAGGAGAAGGAGAAAGCATTCCTCAAGAACTGACGTCCAATGACTTTGCTAAATGTTGATTATGAACTTGGTTTTGCTTGCATAGCAGCCAGAATCCAGGAACATATTGACGATATCATGTCATTTACACAGGCAGGATTTGATAAAGGTCGCGATATAGGCGAATATTCCAGAGCTATTCAAAATATTTTCCGTAAAACAGAAAAGGTGACATATTATTAATGCAGGTTTTCAAGGGAACATATATTTTGCAGTGTCTTCATTTTTTAAATTCCAGTGAAGATATTCAAAACTGGTTCAAACTCTCTACTTTAATGTTTCCACTGCTGTTGAAAATAATGGACATCTCACAGAATTCTTCAAATTCACTCGGGGTGTTAGACAGGGTGATCCTCTATACCCGTACATATTTATTATCTGCATATATAGTACGTACATATATAGTAGTATACTGCACATAAGAGAAAAGACATTTTCCTGGTTTTGAGTCGTGTAGTTTTTTTATTTTATTTTTGAAAAAAGCAATGCCCCTTTACACTCACAACTTACCAACCATTTGATCAACACGCCTTGTTTATTAATTCATTGACATAAATTATAAACCTTTATGTCACAGGCGTGAATCGTTGTCACGTCCAAGTCATAACATTGTTAAATTAGCGCCAATAACTGCAATAGAGAATGTAGGTCAATTGCCTGTACAATTTTCCCATACATGTACCATTATTAACTTTTTCTGGAGTGGAACATTTTCGGGAAAGGCGGACGAGAGAGAGAAGCATCCACTGAACCGCAAAATAAAACTCTTACACAGTCAACTACGTCATCCCTGGGCAGGGGACGGGAGAGGGGCGAACATCGAATGCGTCCCCTCAGCACCAGACAGAGTGATCGCAGCACTAATTCCAGCCTGGTCCGGCAACTCAAGGCCTTCACATAATAGTGGTCAGTTGTTAACAAGTCAGGAAGACAGCACTATGGACACTCAGGTAAACTGACCATTAGTGATAGGGTCATCAGCTGTATTGCAGTTGACCTGCAGTATCAAAAGCTCTATTTCAATTGTTTTCATCTAGTAAACTATTAATTTCTTAGAAAGGGGAACACCTATCTATAATTTATCTTTATCTTTGCGAACTTGAATATAGAAGAGATGGACATTAAAGTGTTATGTTATGTATTTGATTAAGTACGATTCTTTCCCATTGATGATCTATGTAATGACAACTTGTGACATTGTGTTATGTGAATTCATTATAGTCTATTTTCAGATATGTTATGCAGTTATATTTACACCTCTGTGTATTACATATTCCACTAAGATTTCAATAAAATTGACTGTGACTTTCTGAAATCTTCTCTGGAGGTTGTCTGCATTCTCTCTCACCTCCTCTCGGCAACGCTATCTGTTATAATGGTTGGTTCTACAGATAGTGATAAGGAATTCAATTTCAGTAAGGCAGTCGGCCTCATAAATAATCACAATTATTGCCTTTTTTCCATCATGAGCCTCAGACTTGTAGGCACTAAAACATATTTAAAACTCAAACCACTGTTTCATAGCACAAACATTAAATAAGTGCCATATTATTACAGCATAACTGAGCACTTGACTGGTAACCTAAATAACGGATCACCACCATTTTTTCTGTTACTTAGCTCCCTCTCAACAATTTCAGACTCTAAATATCTCCTCAACAAACTTCCTGTACAATGTTGCTTAAATACAGAGGAACGGACACAAATACAAAAATTATAATCTTGTACATACATAGCCCTAGCCTTTATACCATTTTTATTAAAATAAAGCACTATAGGCCCACATGTTTGTAACAAACATTTTATTTTCTTATGTCTTCGGCCTTTCACGTTTGAAAAAAAGGTTATAATTTCATATTATACTAATTTATTATTAATGTAATAAAAGTTTTGAATGCAGCAACAAAAATCTTTTTGTCCCTGTACATGTGCGGTTGCGTCCAAGTATAACCTTTAAAAGAGTATAAAAGTAACATTTCATGAAATATTGGCTTTATAATGAGGAACCTGTCCAGGTGTCTGTATAATGTTGAATGTCAGAATAATAATGTTCTGCAAAATTAGCTTGTGAAGAAAAATCGACATAAATGTCTTTTTGTATTTCTTTAGAAACAAGTTTTGATAGAAATTACGAAATTATGTATAAAAAGAATGGAGTGAATAAAGCATTAACTGTGAATTTTGGAATTCTACACTGTGATTGCATTCTCTTAATTGATGTTGCTGTCAGTTAGAGATGCCAGCACAAACCAACTAGAATTTGATCTAGACTTGTAATCACCAAAAGATAGTCCTAAATCATATTGATATTAAGTAATTTCCTACAGATTTTTTGTGGAAGAAAAGTTTAAATCTTATCAAACAACATTTACTTTATTTTTAATTAATTTATTCACTGAGAACAATTTCTCTGAGAATCACGGTTTGTTGACATTCTAGATTTCCCCTTAATCTTTTGTTCTTAAATTGACCTACTGTACTTCTCAGTCATGTACAGTACAGAAAGCAATATATATATATATATATATATATATATCAAATATTACTTTTTGGGTAATATGAAACTTTGTCCTCATTTCCAAGTTATACTATTTTGAAACTATAATGGCATTTGGTCACCTTTGAGTCAAACAGTACTTTAAATGCAATTTTAAATTTCAATACCCCTGACACTCCATGGAGATTAACTCCAGATTGTAATTATACTAGGCATTTTTTTAAAAATTTGCTAGTTTATTTTTGTACATGTGGAGAACTTATTGAACTGAAGAATTCCCAATGGCTGCCAAAGAGTGGTGAAACATAAAAACATGCTTCAGACTTTCATACAGAATGTAAAGTATGTCTCAAAATTAAAACACAAACTGCTATTAAAAAAAAAACGGCATTTAATGTATTTCATCTGGGAATGATTCAGAAGAATTGCTGTGACAGTTATGAAAACATCAGACTTTTGGTGTACTGAAATTTTAATAGGATGATTCTTTGCAATTTATAAGGATAATTTCACACATTTCAAAGTCCGGTCAATTTATTGTATATATAATTACTGTTTACTACAGACTAGGCCAGTGATCAACTGTTACCCAAGTATTTGTAAAAACATAGAAGTCTGCTTTAACATTAACTAAGAACTCTGATTAGTATTTTAAAATGGTAATCACTGAGTGAAAGTCAGCATTCACTAGTCTCATGCAAAACTTTAACAATTAATACTTGTAAAAACATGCCCGTTTTAACATCATTTATGAAGACATTTATCATTTATAAAGACTAAAGATTAATTAAATTTAAATTAAATTGAGAGCCAGTATCTGCTCCACTCAAATCATTACAAAAGAACTGTTTAACAATTGTAAAGACTTTCTTCACATTTCTGTCAACAAAGTTCAAGATTTATGGCACTAATTACAGATAAGAGCCAGTCTTCACCAGACACTCAAAACAAAATACATGCTAATTTTGTAAAAACAAGTCTGATTTAACATCTGTGAAGTCTTCTTCACTTTTCTATTAACAAAACCATGCGTTTGCAGACAATCCTGTACATCAATCTACTTTATTCTCTTGTTTTTCCGTTGTTGAGCTGTTTATGTCCCATCAGATGGAGCCACTGCTGTAGAGCTGTTTGTCCCACCAGATGGAGCCACTGCTGCAGCATTACTTGGCAGTTGGGAGGGCTGAGCAGGGTCAGGAGGGAGCAGTGATTCCAAGTAGCAGACTCTCTGATTGAGGGTAACAAGAAGAACCTTCATCTGAAATGAAACCAATTATAACAGTATAACAAGAAATATTTACATGAACAGCAAACAAAATTTTTTAATGTGTATTCATTTCACCAGTCAGAACTACCGGTACATAACACACACACACACACTGGAAGACATCTGTTCTAATATATATATATTTCAAATCATTTGTAACGCAGGCTCATAGACGGGGATTCTGAGGGTTTGATTCAACTGGCTTTTTTTTACTGGGAGTAGGTCTGCTCTGGGCAAAAATTTGATCTAGGCGCATTTAGGCTTCGCAGTATTAAAAAGACCACTTAGGGACCATTCAGATCAAGAAGAGCCGAGTGCTAGCTAGGCTGTAACCTAAATATGTTGGAACTACATGAAAGGAAGACTGCTTAATCCTGTAATGGTCTCTCCGCCACTCACACTCCTCCCTATGCGTGGTCCCTGCAGGGACACAGTAATTTAATCTTGGCTCAATTCACCGGTAGGGGGGCGTGTGAGAGGTGGAGAGACCATTACAGGATTAAGCGGTCTTCCTTTCATGTAGGTCTACCATATTTAGGTCGTGGCCTAGCTAGAACTAGGCTCTTCTTGATCTAAATGGTCCCTTGGAAAAAAAAAAAAAAAAACTGAAATTAATGGCTATGGGCCTGAAACAATAGAAAACAAAATGCCTTGTATTTAAATATAACTTGATATCTAATGTCAACTGAACTGACTACACAGACTACTAAAAACCAACAGCAGAGTATAGTAAAGTACATGTAATTTTAATTAAAAAAGAACAACTTTTTATAAAGCTGAACACTGACCTTAAGGATCTGTTCCATTAGCTGGTTGTAGGAGGATAATGGCGGGTCATCCCAGCGACTTTCAGCAATAGCCTGGCTACTGCCCAGTTCATAACTAATTTTTAAAAAATATATATTATTAAAACATAATGACTTAACAGTTAACTTGAAAAAGAGGATCAGATCATTTTCTTTGTACCTCAATCACTGCACACCGCTCTAACATGACCTCTATACAGAATCCACTTCATGTCACATCACACACCTAGGTATCGCTCCTGGGTACGTGCTTTTATGTCCAGTTAATTTCCACAGGACAAGCCACACACATGATAACAGTTAGCCATGTTTTATATTTTTGGGCTGCATGACATTATTTGTAGTGAACAAGTTGAGGGTTTCATTATGACAATAATAATAATAATAATAATAATAATAATAATATTCATTTATAGTCTAAAATCAATATAAAATGTTCAGTAGACTTTACATGGGTAAAATGAACAGAATCAGATGACTAAAATAAATGAAATGGTAGTTAAAATAATAAGATATGAACTAAAGATGTGAACTAAAATGTAATTGAATTGATAAAATATTAAAAATAAATTGTACAGTGTAAAAGATAACAGCCAGTCAAATCAATTATAAAACTTTTTGAAGATATAAGTTTTTAATTCTTTTTTAAAATTGTCCTCAGACTCTATTGTTTTTCAATAAATAGGGAGATCGTTCCACTCAATTGGTCCATATTATTATTATTAGGTCCAATTGTTTTAAAACAGGCTGAGAAAGCAAATATCAGTCATGCATTCATGACAAGGAGCAGTCATGCAAAAAATTTCTTAGTCAGTACAAATAAACTGTTTCCACTGACTAAAAAACTGACTTAACTCAGCTTCCTGGTTAAATTTATTAAAATCAACCGAGCATTGTTAAGCTATTTTACCAAAAATTAAGGTCAACAAAAAATCTATAGACAGTGACATAAGTTTAAGCACTTTTGATTCAAGATTATGTAATAATCATACTAAACATATCACTTTCATATCCTCAAAAAATGAAACAAAGATAGTCAGCTGCAAACAAGCAGTCAACCTGCAGAAATTAAGAAATGGCTAGACAACAAAACTGGCAAATGTTCATATACCTATCAGCAGAAGACACAGCAACAATACTTACAACAAGTCTGATCATAGGGACCTATGTTTGCCTTTTTAAACTCGCCAAATTTGAAATAAAAGTAAAAAAAAAAAAAAACATTTGGCACACATTACCAAAATACATGCAATAAAATAAAAATAGTAAACCTTTAATAACTACCATAAAAAATAATCCAAACATGCTCACATCTTACAGTGATAAATATTATATAATTATTTCACACACCATTCAAGTTTCACAACAACAATATGACACATAGCCTCATATAAAATTATGCCTCTTTAAAAAGATCTCCTTACCTCTCAAGTCTGTCCAAAGACAAAGTTAATGTTCCACGATGCCTATCCAACCTTCTGGATGTTGAATGATACTTCTTACCAAGAATTCGACTGCAATGTGAACATTTCAGCCAGACAAATGTGCTGAAAATACAGTGCATGTGGAATGATTGTTAGATTGCAAAAAAACGAATTAACAAAAACATATGTGCTGTAGTGCCAGACTCAGGGTAGAACCTGCCAGATAGCCCAGACTCAGGGTAGAACCTGCCAGATAGCTCAGGCGGTAGAGCACTCGTATCTACACCGTCTCTATTAAAGATTCTGAATTATGTCTCGGCACAAAATAAGAAAGTTACTACGTATGAAGATTCCCTTTCTTTAAATAAATAGACAACAGCAATAAATCATTGCAAACTAAATTAATATTTGCCCACCTTCCAACATCTAGGCCTTCTGTTGAAGTAACTAGTTTTTTACCTATGCTCACTTTTTGTTTGACAATTGTCGTTGCTGGAAAGATAAGAAAATGTAAAAAAAATCACTATCTGAAGCTTCTTTTATTAACCAAAAGGGGTTCAACTCCTAACAACAGATGTTCTTTTGCGTAGATTGATTATACGGACTTTTTGTCTATTTTACACTTGAAATAATAAATATAAGTGCAAGGAGCCCCCCTCCCCATTTTTTAAAAGTTTCAATCACAGAAATAACATGGTGAGAGGCTTTGATTTAATAGTAAGTGTTATGAAGAATTAAATGAATTAATAACCACTGTTGCTCGGTCACAAAATTAAATGATTGATGAATAAAGATGGGGATAGCAAAGTTAACTTACGGTTCAGTAACATTGTCCAAAGACCCACGTCCACTCCAAGCCAAGAGGACTTGTCACCAATAATTATGCGACACTTTGAACACTGGTATACGACCGCTGCACTGGTTGCCATCGTTCATGCACGTGTAATGTCTACACTGCAGAGACGTCTGCTCTTCCCGCTCTCGCCCTTCCAAGTCTGACAAATGGAATATAGTTTCGAAGTTTTGATACGTCAAATAATAGTGAAAATTTGTTTAATAATAATAGAGTTATGCCTTAATATAGTGTAGCTTTTTTTTTAAATTATTTATATTCGGCAGCTTTGAGCATGATATTCAATCAAGAAGAAAATACGTATCCGAGCCAAATATTTCAACAACAATCTAACTCAATATGTCTGCTTTATTTTCGCGGTACCGTAAAGGTTCCTAAGCAGGGTGGAAGTGTACTGTAGCTTCTATAGAAGATACTAGTCACGTTAACCGATTATGAACTCTTACAGCATCATTTTTATTTTATGGAAGGCAGAAGCCAATTAATGCCAAAAGTTGTAAGTGTGGAAAGCATTGTGACATGTTGTCTTGGCTAACACGGGGCTGTGGTGAGAGAAAGCATTGTGACAGGCTGTCTCAGCTAACGCAATGCCAATGGCAGCGTTGCCTTGTCTAAAAGTGTAATGATTTTCAAGATTTGGAAATGTTTTTCAGCACTATCATGTTTTAATACACAATAAACTCCTGCTCACCGAAGTTTGAATTAAGTACAGGTTTCTGGTGCGGGCATCATGGAAGGATATCTTTTCTTTCCCCAATCATGATACTTTAAAAATTAATGGTATTTTTTGTATAAAGGCACTCTGGGAGAGTCTGTAGTATTGACCAAATCAGATTCATGTACTATTATATTGCAGTTTTTTTGCTGAAGTCACACCCAACCTGGTAATTATAATACAATATTATAAAAAAGGACTTATAGACTTATATTTCTTTGTAATTGCAGAACTAGTGGGAGTGATACGTGTGTGCTTTAGCTGATTGAAAGGAGATATCCTGCAAAATTGGCCGTGCAACCATTGGGCTACGTTCACATGCATGGCACATGTCATCAATGAACTGTAACTTTTTCACTTTGAGGTTGAGGATAATGCACCAGTTTCTCTACTGTCAGACAGTGCAAGTGACAGGCTGAACCCGATTTAATTCTCTGATGCTGTAGTGAACAACCATGTAAATTGATACTGAACTTGCACAAAAAACAGTAACAGTAATTGATGCATTTGAAGGCCAACATGTAGGGCACATTGGCACAGATTGCATTGAGGATGAGGAGAGTGTAACACCTTTACAGAATCACTTACATGTACCCCTGTACCTATTCTGATGAAGAGTGAGCTGACAGACAAGTTTAATGAGATATAACATGATGGTATTATGAGCAATGCCAATATTACACCAACCAGTCCAACTAACTGGATATTACTTTTAAATCAAAATTGTTTGCTGTGAAAAAGCCATTAAGTCAGTGGACTATAGTAAAGCGATGTCATTTTCCATCACACCGCATCATTGTCATAGCCAGACTACATGGCAGTTAAAGGGATAACAACTCTTCATATGCAATGTGTAGCAGATGCTAAGGATGGATTATTACAAGTCCTGTTGGATGAGGCTTCCTGTTACCTCACTATATGTGGACACCGCAAGGTCATTATAGATACTAGCCATTTTGAATCAAATTGGCTCCTGAAGAGTTTTCTGGATATCTTACAGAAAGGTCACATGAATTGAGCAATTTTGGAGTTATCGTTGTCAATACATACATGTACATAATACATTAATGATGAACTTTTGTGCGGAACAGGTGAAAACGCACAAAGCGACAGTGACTGTTACAGAGAGCACAGGAACTAAATACCAGAAGGACCAATCAACAAAAAAGCAAAGGAGATCAGGTTAATCTCTATGCAGCAGGCTCTTGCAGACTTCATTCCTTTGTGTAGAGAAATTAATGCGTGTCACACATAATGCCAAATCCTTTGATTTGAGACACATGGTAAAGTATGTTGTCATATGTGACTAAATCGATAAATTGCAAAGTGTAGTGTCAGGATTTTCTGACAACCTGCCTTTTTGTAAGCTGTACATATACAAGGACAAAGTGCATTTTTTTTTTGCAGTCAGATCTTTTTTAAGTGCATACTTGCCATTGGGCTTTTTCTTATATTGTGTCAGTTTTAAAGTTTCATTCAGGTTATGCTTTCACACAACCTAATACTCCATTTGTATTAAAGTCAGTGTCTTACTATTGAACATTAACCTCCATTATTGAGGACTGTAGGTTTCTTAGCCAACAGAGATAATTGNTAAATTAATATTTGCCCACCTTCCAACATCTAGGCCTTCTGTTGAAGTAACTAGTTTTTTACCTATGCTCACTTTTTGTTTGACAATTGTCGTTGCTGGAAAGATAAGAAAATGTAAAAAAAATCACTATCTGAAGCTTCTTTTATTAACCAAAAGGGGTTCAACTCCTAACAACAGATGTTCTTTTGCGTAGATTGATTATACGGACTTTTTGTCTATTTTACACTTGAAATAATAAATATAAGTGCAAGGAGCCCCCCTCCCCATTTTTTAAAAGTTTCAATCACAGACATAACATGGTGAGAGGCTTTGATTTAATAGTAAGTGTTATGAAGAATTAAATGAATTAATAACCACTGTTGCTCGGCCACAAAATTAAATGATTGATGAATAAAGATGGAGATAGCAAAGTTAACTTACGGTTCAGTAACATTGTCCAAAGACCCACGTCCACTCCAAGCCAAGAAGACTTGTCACCAATAATTGTGCGACACTTTGAACACTGGTATACGACCGCTGCACTGGTTGCCATCGTTCATGCACGTGTAATGTCTACACTGCAGAGACGTCTGCTCTTCCCGCTCTAGCCCTTCCAAGTCTGACAAATGGAATATTGTTTCGAAGTTTTGATACGTCAAATGTTAGTGTTTAATTGTTTAATAATAATGCAGATATGCCTTAATATATTGTAGCTTATTTTAAAATTAATTATATTTGGCATATTTGAGCATGATATTCAATCAAGAAGAAAATACGTATCCGAGCCAAATATTTCAACAAAATCTAGCTCAATATGTCCGCTTTATTTTCGCGGTACCGTAAAGGTTCCTAAGCAGGGTGGAAGTGTACTGTAGCTTCTATAGAAGATACTAGTCACGTTAACCGATTATGAACTCTTACAGCATCATTTTTATTTTATGGAAGGCAGAAGCCAATTAATGCCAAAAGTTGTAAGTGTGGAAAGCATTGTGACATGTTGTCTTGGCTAACACGGGGCTGTGGTGAGAGAAAGCATTGTGACAGGCTGTCTCAGCTAACGCAATGCCAATGGCAGTGTTGCCTTGTCTAAAAGTGTAATGATTTTCAAGATTGGGAAATGTTTTTCAGCACTATCATGTTTTAATACACAATAAACTCCTGCTCACCGAAGTTTGAATTAAGTACAGGTTTCTGGTGCGGGCATCATGGAAGGATATCTTTTCTTTCCCCAATCATGATACTTTTAAAATTAATGGTAATTTTTGTATAAAGGCACTCTGGGAAAGTCTGTAGTATTGACCAAATCAGATTCATGTACTATTGTATTGCAGTTTTTTTGCTGAAGTCACACCCAACCTGGTAATTATAATACAATATTATAAAAAAGGACTTATAGACTTATATTTCTTTGTAATTGCAGAACTAGTGGGAGTGATACGTGTGTGCTTTAGCTGATTGAAAGGAGATATCCTGCAAAATTGGCCGTGCAACCATTGGGCTACGTTCACATGCATGGCACATGTCATCAATGAACTGTAACTTTTTCACTTTGAGGTTGAGGATAATGCACCAGTTTCTCTACTGTCAGACAGTGCAAGTGACAGGCTGAACCCGATTTAATTCTCTGATGCTGTAGTGAACAACCATGTAAATTGATACTGAACTTGCACAAAAAAAAGTAACAGTAATTGATGCATTTGAAGGCCAACATGTAGGGCACATTGGCACAGATTGCATTGAGGACGAGGAGAGTGTAACACCTTTACAGAATCACTTACATGTACCTCTGTACCTATTCTGATGAAGAGTGAGCTGACAGACAAGTTTAATGAGATATAACATGATGGTATCATGAGCAATGCCAATATTACACCAACCAGTCCAACTAACTGGATATTACTTTTAAATCAAAATTGTTTGCTGTGAAAAAGCCATTAAGTCAGTGGACTATAGTAAAGCGATGTCATTTTCCATCACACCGCATCATTGTCACAGCCAGACTACATGGCAGTTAAAGGGATAACAACTCTTCATATGCAATGTGTAGCAGATGCTAAGGATGGATTATTACAAGTCCTGTTGGATGAGGCTTCCTGTTACCTCACTATATGTGGACACCGCAAGGTCATTATAGATACTAGCCATTTTGGATCAAATTGGCTCCTGAAGAGTTTTCTGGATAGCTTACAGAAAGGTCACATGAATTGAGCAATTTTGGAGTTATCGTTGTCAATACATACATGTACATAATACATTAATGATGAACTTTTGTGCGGAACAGGTGAAAACGCACAAAGCGACAGTGACTGTTACAGAATGCACAGGAACTAAATACCAGAAGGACCAATCAACAAAATAGCAAAGGAGATCAGGTTAATCTCTATGCAGCAGGCTCTTGCAGACTTCATGCCTTTGTGTAGAGAAATTAATGCGTGTCACACATAATGCCAAATCCTTTGACTTGAGACACATGGTAAAGTATGTTGTCATATGTGACTAAATCGATAAATTGCAAAGTGTAGTGTCAGGATTTTCTGACAACCTGCCTTTTTGTAAGCTGTACATATACAAGGACAAAGTGCATTTTTTTTTGCAGTCAGATCTTTTTTAAGTGCATACTTGCCATTGGGCTTTTTCTTATATTGTGTCAGTTTTAAAGTTTCATTCAGGTTATGCTTTCACACAACCTAATACTCCATTTGTATTAAAGTCAGTGTCTTACTATTGAACATTAACCTCCATCATTGAGGACTGTAGGTTTCTTAGCCAACAGAGATAATTAGGCTTCATTCACATGAAAAATCTATTTTCTAAAAATCTATACTCTATTCGCGGTATCTTGTGATCACGGTCTGTGCCCTGAATACCCCACAGCGTAATTACTGGCAGCGCGAGCCAGATACTTCCAAAGCTGTAATTAATTCTCGGCTGCGCTCGGAGTGATCACAAGATACCGTGAATAGAAAATAGATTTTTAGAAAATAGATTTTTCATGTGAACGGAGTCTTCATATGAAAACTTTAAGGCCAAATTCAATGGCCACATGAGAGTTAGCTATAGACATCCTTCTATTGAGAATATCATTGATTATTTTTTATCAGTAGTACATGATATTATTTTGCCTCTCTGATAGTGTTGTATTTATAGTATATGTACATAATTATTATATATTTCAATTAAATTTCAGTTCAGTTCAATTTATTTCTTTCCTTGTATGTAGATTATCATGACTTTGCGCAAAATAATATAATTTTTATAACAATAATAATAAAGTTGGTGCAATACCATTCTGTAATTGGTATTTGTGTTGCCCTTATGCGGATGAACAAATGTATCTTTACATATGGAAAGATGTACAAGTTAAATTTTTATTAAAATATTCTAACTGAAAGGTGTAATACAACTTTTTTTTTTTTTTGCTGTGTTTACAGATTTATTATAAGCACAACACAGAAAACGTACAGTTACAATTATATGAAACAATATACTCAGGGCCGTAGCCTGAGCAAAATGCCAGGGGGGGCAGTAAGCGGACACATTTTAACTGTTATTTATTGCTCAATCAGAAGTCAGAAATTGTGGGTTTATTTTGCCATAAGTACAGTCATTTTTTTCAACACAACATGCCAATTGGACTTCATTTTGTAGATTGTCTCAGGATCAGGAATAACGTTTCTTCCGCTGTGGACAAGCAAGAGAAACAATATGCTAAGGCGTTCCTCTGCCATACTTGTGCGTGTCCACAGTTTCAGACGACTGAGGGCTCAAAATGATATTTCGCATGCAACACTGCCCACTGGTAATGCAAGGAAGATTGTAAAGTTCCTACGAAGTGCAGGGAAAATAGTCATGGTCACAGGAAATAAGAGCAGCTGCTGCATCCTTTGGCCGCATATCCTTAGGAACATCACTAAATAACAGTTTCCACTTTCCACTTCAACTTCTAGGTTGTCTTCCTCATGAAGAAATTTTCCATAGTAGGACATGATATCACTAATATGCTGTGGCTGTAGTGACTCCAAATTGTGAGGAACAAGAGCGTCAGCTGCTAACAAACCTGCATGCTTTGGTTCAAACCTTCTTTCAGGTATTTTTCTTTTGCACCTCAAATCCCAGGGGGAGCAGCTGCCCCCCCTGCCCCCCAGAGGCTACGACCCTGATACTGTAAAATACAAAGAAGAGCAAATTCTGTAAATCACTTATAAATAAATTCACTTTTTGGTGACCTTGATCAGTTTCTCTGTGTTTGTAAATTTGATAACTTGATTTCAAGGTATAAATTTTCTTGTTATTTAGTTTTTATTTGTATGTGTGATTTCAGGTTTCAAATTCCACAATACCTTTGATCTCAATTCTCACACAGACTTCCAGATTGTGTGATTCAAAACAGGGTTGACATTTTTGTGAGGTTAATTCATGACATGTAATAAATATGATAAAAGATATTGCTAGTAGTCAGATGAGATTAATTTATGTAAAATATTAGTATTAAAGCAGCAATAAGTGATTTTAATACATTTGAAACAAGTTTTTAGCTATTGTCTTTCATTCATTACCGGACAACCCAATCAATAAAGTACTTTTAATTAGAGCCAATGAAATTGTTTTCCTATATACTGATGGTCTGAGCTGGTGATTTCAGCCTATGAAAATGCTTTGCCTCCAAAGACAAATTTGAAATTGTTCTATAAAATGAAAAAAAAAAATTGTCCAAATACAAGTTGCCATAGCAACAGGATTATGTGGGTACCTATCACTTGTTAGCATTCTTTGGCTTTGCAATATACTAATGACCTAGTGTGGTGAGTTATGTCCATGGAAAGGCTAAGCCCAAAAATCTTTTGGGGAAATTGAACAAAGAAAATGAAAAAATTACCTTTACCTAAAACAAGTTGCCGTAACAACAAACTTCACATGGGTACCTAACATTTTTTTTTATCTATGTCTGTCTTTAAGACCACGTTTGATGGGGGATACGAACTAAGAACGAACTTCAACTGCAAAGTTAACTGATAAAATATGCAAAAACAAGGGAATTTCCTGTGGGTCCCATTATAGTAATTGTTCCAAAAGTCAAAAGCAACAAATCCAACAGTGTAATAACCAACGGGTATTGGTTATTCAGGTTTTTATGTTGATTATCACCAATAAGACAACTGAGACACTGGCGCACCTTTTTACTGTCTTCTACAACTGGTCTCTACAAATTCACAAAGTACCATTGCTCTGGAAGACGGCCTCTATCATCCCGGTACCAAAAATCATCCCAAGCAATCAGTTTAAACGATCTTAGACCTGTTGCTCTGACTCCGGTGACCATGAAAATTTTAGAAAATTGAACTAGTTTTAAATTTTATTAAAGAAGTTGTGCCTAAAACTTTGGACCCACTGAAATTCGCTTATCAATCTAACAGAAATGTTGAAGATGCGATTAACCTGTGCCTACACACTGTACTACAACACTTCGATATTTAAAACATTTATGCAAAGATATTATATTTATCAGCTTTTAACACAACTGTGCAAAGAAAAAAAACAACTATTTGAAACTTTTAAACGATCTTAAGCTGCAATTTTTTTATTTGTGACTGGATTTTAGACTTTCTTTTAGATAGAAGACAATCAGTTAAAGCCGGCTCTTTTATCTCAAAAACAACAGTTTTAAATACCAGTGCACCACAGGGATGCGTCCTTTCACCTTGTCTTTACTATGATTGTACTAGTGTAAACGAGGGGACTTTTCTTGTGAAATTTGCGGATGATACTTCGCTTGTGGGGCTAGTTCCTAATAATGACAAGAGTACATGTAGAGAATCTGAGTCGGTGGTAAGGTGGTACGAGCTCGAGAGTAATGACTTTATTTTGGACGTATCTAAAACCAAAGCAATTTATTATAGTAGATTTTAGAAGGTTGATGCACCACTAAGCATTGATAAAGTAGGATAGAGGAGTTTAAACTACTTGGCATATGCCTGAATGGTAAATTGAATTGAAAAGATAACACCGCGAAGAGTGTAAAGGGCGCACGGCAAAAACTTTTTTAAATATTGCCCAGAATTATTTTAGTCGACTTTTACAGGCGTGCAATTGAAAGTATCCTGGCGTACGGAATTACTATCTGGAAGAAATAAACTAACCAACGTTGTAAAAGCTGGATGGTATTTTTAAAGACATAATGGAGAGAAGAACTGTTAACATCATGGAAGATATCTTCTCATCCAACATCATCACTTTTAAGGTTTTTACCAGCTTTTATCCGAGTGCAGTAATTTGATCTCTAAACCAAATTCTTAATTTTATCTATTGTATTTCTTTTACTCTGCATATTATCAAACTTGCTCCAAAAGGAAAAATAATTTTTATAATTGGCCTATTAAACATAAAGCATGAAATAAAAAA
>NW_019775481.1:18002-33364 GCF_001039355.2 Lingula anatina | reverse complement strand
ATCCCCCCCCCCCCCCAACACGCGCGCACATCCAGATGTTGGCCTTCTACGCTCCCTTCATACATTTTCTATATAATATTCACATATAACACCACATACACCGCACATAGCAGTAAGAGGTCTGGATAAGACCCATATAATAAGTCCTCACTTTTATATTTAATTGTCTCAGCATAACAATCAATTAGAAAAGTGTCTCCAATGCACCCCCCTCCCCCCTTAAGCGGTATTTTTCATCACAGGGGGTTGTTTTTTGCATGCGATTAAACGCGCGAAAATATATGTGCGTGCTGCGCGAAATTTGAAATAAAGTAAAAACGCTACAATGTTTCTTTTGACCCAGGATACCTCTTAGACTTGTTGATTTAATACTTATGTCGCCTTGGAAACTGATACTGTGTGCGAGAAACGGTAAAACTCCAATGTTTTGAAAATATTCTAGACCATGAATTTATTACTTTTGACCTTCGGCAAGTTCAACTGCGGACATCCTGTGTTTCTCTTCGGTCTGGTGGCAAATACACACACTGTATGGTAGTTTGACATGGTTTTAGTGCAAAGTGAGGTTTATGTCAAATTTCAGTGTTACGTTGAAGAGACAAGGGGGTTTTAAGTTGGGGTTTAGAAACTGCCTGAATGGATTAAAAAACAGCAAACATGAGGCGATTCAATCAGTGCTGTTTTTGTTAATTTGTTGTTGTCGTTTTGTTGCGTCAGTGACAACGAAGCTGCTTCCACATTTTCCGCATGCTGAAGGTCCGAAGGACGTGCGCTACATGTGCACCAAATTCTGTGCTATTCCGAGCAAAGCATTTTAATTTTTTATTATTATTATATTTATATATTATTATTATATTATGACTATGTTGTATTTTCACATAAAGCTTGCCAGTACAGTACAGAAGATCTGCAGTATCAGAAATCTGACAGGTTCTGTGTCGTTCGATTTTAGGTGGTTATATTACTTGTCGGACAAGCAGTTTTATCATGTCTGTTTTCACAAATTAACAGCAGTTTATAATTCGTTCAAATAATGAAAATGCCATGGATTTATATAACTTTATAAGACTTTTCTGAGGTCAGCAAAACAACAAAATGCTGACCTCAGCCAAAGTCAGCAATTGAATAATATGTTAAGATCATGTTTTATATGGAGTGCTGAAGAACAACTAACATTTAAATTGTCTTTTCTGTCTTAATTAGTAACATTGAAAAATGCAGACAATAAAGCTGAAGTTTGTAAAGCACCAGCCTGAAGTCCAAACAAAGAGCAGGTAAGGAGTCTTCTTGAAAAAATGTACATCTTTTTGTTTGTTTTTCATTGCTTTTTCAAGTTGAATTGTTGTCTTTTTTTCTGCTGAGCAAATAAATAAATAAAGAAAGAAATGAAATGAAATAAATAAATAAAAAAATGAAAGAAGTAAAAACTCCAAGCACTCAAGTAGCAGGTAAAAGCTATGTTATAGTAATTAATATAATATAAAGAATCAATCTGTATGCTGTTTTAATGTGCATGCTTTTTTAGTGAACCAGCTAAAGAAAAAGAAATCAATCCTATAAAAAAACAACTGCTGAGTCTGTGGAAATCGTTGAAATATCGGGTTGTGCCAAATAATGTCCAGGATCAAGTGGATAATAAACTGGGGTCAAAAGATCATGGCCAATCTTGGAACCACCAGGACCAGGTGTTTAATAAACTAGAATCCAGGAACCACCAGGGCCAGGTGTTTAATAAACTGGAATCCAGGAACCACCAGGGCCAGGTGTTTAATAAACTGGAATCAAGGAACCACCAGGGCCAGGCATTTCACAGCTGTGAGACTACATGTTGTAGTGACAAGGGACAGGTGTTTAATAAACATAAGATGTCATGTTGTACTTGGAGTGACAAGGACCAGGTAGTTAGTAAACATGAGACTGCATGTTGTAATGACAAGGGTCAGCCAGGGACTCGTTTCAAAAGACATCACAGTCCAGTGGTCCATAAAGTAGTTCTGCTGACACAGCCAGGTGGGGTGAAACTGAAGCAGGGTAAAGAAATTGTTACTGTATTATTTTATGAAGTTTGTACTTGTAAAGATGTTTGCCTTGTTGTACTAATTCGATTTTTAAACCAACTACATGTATTTTGTTCTAGATCAGATCACTATTCAAAGTAAATATGTGTTGGAACATTGGTGTTTATTTTTACATTTTGTATGGTGTTAGCCTAATTGGTTTTGTATATTCACAATATTTATTTCCAGTGAAATCCAAATTTACATGACAAAACAAATTTAATAAAGATGTCATATTAAAGTAAAGTAACATAAACTATTATTTGAAAATTTTAGAATTCAATCCAGCACCAACAAAGCCTAAGCAGCCACCAATAATCCAAACCTTAGTGAAGCCATTGCTGCACACCACAAAGACTAAGCAAACACTGACCACTGCACAAATTGAGAAGGTACCAATACAGCTCAGAAATCAAAATAATGAACAAATCACCAAGAAACAGCTCCAGAAACCAGAACCACCAGAGAGACAAGAGTACAAGTCTGAACAAAAAGAGCCAGCAGTTTCTGACACAGAGCCTTATGGCCAGTCCAGGTCTCCAGGCATTGACCAGTCCAGGTCTCCAAGTATTGGCCAGTCCAGGTCTCCAGGCATTGGCCAGTCCAGGTCTCCAGGCATTGGCCAGTCAGTCGCTGGTGGGGATGGTATGGAAGACTTAAAACCTGTGCTGTCCTTGAGAATACAGACTGTGGTCTCAGAATCAGGGTCATACATCAGGGGGACTTGGAGTCGAGGGACACCTAACAAGAAACATCAGGTGGTGGTAAGTTGAAGATTATCTTTAAATTGTAATAAGGTATCTTTTATTTGAATGCCCATACATTATAACCAAAGGCTCCTAAAAGGAGGGACATTGAGTTTGTTGATAATTCGGTTATTTTTCTTTTCAACACACAGCCACACTTAAAATAATATGTGAATCCAATATATACATATCTTGGGGGTTTTTTTTTTGCCCCAAATTAAATTTGCTCATCAAAGGTTCTGAGCAGACTTATGCACTGATTTTGGTGAGCTCTTCAACGCACACTAAAATCAGCCTAATTGGGGCATAAGTTAGTTCAACACATGTGCCACATTTCATGGGCACATTTAGGACAAAAAAAGCCAAGATATGTATTTACTTGGTTCACATATCATTTCAAGTGTACATTGTGTGAAAGAGATAAAATGTTAGGGTTATCAATAATAAACTCTACATACTTCCCTCTTGAGAGTTCAACCCCCTTGATAATGTACTCCTCTAGCTTGTATATAAATGATTCAGAAGTGGTAAGAATTGGTAAGGAGGATTGGGTGACATCATATTAATATAACTGCAAGCTTGTGTCAATCTGCTATCTTTTTCTCCTGGCAGATATGTCAGCAGAAGTTCAGTCCTGGCCAGTTTACTCCTCTCAAACTGCCAGACAACTGGGAAGAGGAAACACAGAAAGATGCTCAGAAATCAGAGGTTCAGTCAATTTTTATTTGTTTTTTTTTTCAACAGAAATGCAACACCATATAGATTTTATTCATAAATGAAAATAAACTTCACAATGTGTAATTTGCTATTATTTAAAATTGCATGTTCTTTCAGTGACATTTTTATATAAGTTTGTTTTAACATTTGTAGAGAGCTTAAATGTATTATATAATCAACACAGACTGAATTTCTGTGATAATAATAATAATAATAATAATAATAATAATAATAATAATAATAATAATAAAAATAATTATTATTATTTTTATTATTAAACAGTGTTTAACAAATTACTATATGTAAATTTATATAATGTCCAGGACCCAGAAGAAGAAAGTTTGCTTTGTCATGAAACTATTGATACCATACATGTTGAAGATAAAGATCATGAAACTATGGATGCCATACATCTTGAAGTTAAAGATCATGGGTAACTAAATGAGTTTTTAATTTGTAACAATTTTTTTAATATGGTCGAATTTTTCATTTCTAATTTAATTTATGTATACTGTGTGTGTGTGTGTGTGTGTGTGTATGTGTGTGTGTGTGTGTGTAAATAAGTAATTAGATTATAAAATTGTGTAACATCTTATTGATTATATAAATTGAGTACTTCTCGTAACTAGGGATTTATAATATAAAGAAGTATAACAGTTGAAAATAACTCATTTGAAGCTGGTTTACTCTATTTCAGCTTGTGAGTATGATTTTTTTTGTCATTAGAACCTAGTTATTTGTGGTGACAATTGAAGTTAACATTTACACTTCTTGTTTGTTTTCAGTTTCCCTGACCCAATTTCTGAGGAGATATCAGGGGACAACAACAAGCACCTTTGTTCAAGTCAGATGTAGGTAGTCGTTTATTCATAAAATTCTTACATCTTTTGAAGCTACATTGTAATTAGTTGTAAAATTATGATAATGTGAAAAGTTGATGAAAATTTTTTCTCTTCTCCAGGTTATTTATACATAATAATATTTAGAATATTTTATATCATTTAATGCGAATTATCTGAGAAGTTCTGTGGATTTGGTGTAGAGCAGGGCCAGGGATGAAGGCAGGGTAGTCGTGTGGCAAAGAATAAAAGCTATCCACAGATTTTTTATGAGTGTTTTCTCAAGCTTTTGTATAATATGAATCAGTTCTGTCTTTTGAACAACAGAGTGTTTCCACCATGAATTGCATAACAGTTAGACACTTAGGCAGTTTTTTTTTAATAACCTGTTTCTCAAGCTCCGCCGACCTCAAAATGGCCAAAATAGAAAAAAAATAAAATTGAAACCAAAAATATTTTTCTTTTTTCCCCGACTTCCGACTGATCGTACTGTTCGATCGTAAACACGAAACCTAACAAGTTTCACGGGACTCCCGCGTCACATGACTGCCTACAAGTTCAAAACGAAGGGTATTTAAGCCAAAGTAAACGATTGGTTCAATTCCTCCAGCTTCCGGTTTTTAAGCCAATCAATGCTTCGCTGATATTTTACACTGCATGTGTCAAATTAATGCAACATGGCGGGAGACACATACTGGAGTAGCTGTCTCTACTAAGGCAGGAAATTGACCACTGTTGTGTGGCTCAGTGTTATAGTGAAGGAAGAACCAAAGATATTATGCAAAAAGGTCTGTCCAGCCAGTTTTACAGACGTTTTAGGCCATTTTATTGACTGCTTTTTGTCAGAAATGAAAATATCAACTGCAACACTTTTCACGTGTGGAAGGTTTCAACAGGGAGCAAAAATAGGTTAAGAACTGAATGTAAGAATGCCGGTCACTACGGTGGTAGATATTGACATTAAGTGCATTCAGATAACAGTTGGCAGTGAGCACCAAAAGATGCAGGCTCAACTTAACTCTCTGAGAACATCCAAATACAGAGCGCATGCAGCACTCGCGTAGGCCTACTTCTGAAAGTCTCCAGAAATGATGTGAGTATTTTTTCCGTTTTATCAGTCTAGATCGAGTGTCAAAGTTTTTAAAGGTGAATGTATTTCAGGCATTGATATGTTGGTAAATAAATGTCCTTTTTTGCACTTTCACAAAAACGTATGTTAAATGCTAATTGCTCGCTCACAACAGCAGATGTTTCTATACTGAAGCAACATGTCTTTGACATTTTTTTTTATTAACTTAAGGCAGGTAATAGCTGTAAACTATCAAGTGCTTTGGATAATGAGCCTGTCAACATGAATTCATAGTTCAATTAAGTTTTCCACCAAGTTTTTAAGGCGAATATAGATAAGTTTAACCAGGCCTGTAGCCAGCAATTTCAAAAGGGGGTTCTTTTTCTGAAAAAGTGAACCATTTACCATAAAACCTTCATGCACCTAGATCGATTTTGATCCAGAGCAGACCTTTTCCTGATAAAAAGGGTTGATCATTCAATAATATTAAATAAGTTAAGTTGTTGCTGCCATTTAGATTTAATTAAAATTAAGACCACAGTTCCATAACAGGCCATATTATCCTTGCTGGTTTTTGTATTTTCAACAATCTGGCTAAGCAATTGTTTGCTGTCTTTTGAATTATACAATTCCTATGCAACTACCCTGTAAGAGAAGTCACACATCCAACTCGGGTAACTTATCTGAAATATTTGTTTTTAGTGAATCCCCATTAATGCAAGGCAGGCAATGTATAATTCCATCTCGCAAGTAGTGGAAGACTTCAATCTTTGTCTTCAGGCTGGACAGGCCAAAAATCTTGGAAAACGCATAGCAGAGACTCTGACAGAGAAGCTATGGTATAGAAGCCCAAATGCAGAGAGAGAGACTGGCTAGTTTAGTGCAGCTGCCATAGTGACCATTTAAGGAAGGGCATTTAACAAGATGATTCTCAAACTTATTGAAAGATTCAAAGGTCTTAAATATAGCCTGATTGGAAGCAATGCTGTTTTTGTGAAATGGTCATTTTTCATATACATGTATTGGTGTTTTCAGTGTGGGACTTGGAACTCACATGGGCATGAAGCCATATTGTTTCTGGATGGCCATGTTACATGAAGTAGATAATTTAAATTTGATGATTTTCCACTTAATCGTTAAATCATACATAATATTGCATCAAGGTTGACAAAAAACTGTTTTGTGCACTGCCATCATGAATGCATAGAAAGACAAACTGTGTTTTTTGTTTTGTAATTTACAAGAATGATTCATTGAATTGACATTCATTTAGACAAATAAAACATTGAAAAGGAATTGCTGTTTTTATCCAAAAATTGCTATACTGTGTTAAAACCAGTATTTACCATTGTCTAACGTAGTTTTGAAAATGAGTGACCAAAAAGTCATTATTTTGAAAAATATTTTTTATTTTTTTCCCCCCTCCGACCTCTGACAAAAATAAAAATCGTTCGAGAAACAGGTAATTAAAAAAAACTGCCTTATAATACAAAAAAAGCAAAAAAAAAAGTTAGTTACCATGAACACAAGGGTACTAGTAGTGATGTACAATCAGACAGGATCGATCCATCTCCAAGGGGTTTCTCGATAAATTGCTTAGGCAGCTTAGATGTCAGGCATGCCTAGTGAACCAGCTAAACAATAATTTATTACCCCCCTAGCAGCAGCAGTAGGCATGACAGTAATCTAAGCTGCTTAAGTTTATTGCAATTTAGCGAGAATCCCCTCGGAGACAGATCAATCCACAGTTAGTACGATAGGGTCTTGGAATGGTCCTTAATATCGACAACATCAGTGGACTGAGGTTAAAGTAAACTGTAGCCCTCTAATTGGTCAGTTATATTATTCCCTTGTGTTTTATTTTCATATTTTGCAACTTTGCATCATGCCACTTAGTTTGGAAGATTGTGCCATATGATGTAACAGTTGGATAGGTTGCAACATGTTTTGTGTAACAATACAGTAGGGTAGGGATGTGGATTGTTGAAATGATGTTTTGATATAATGTCAGGGAGGCAGATGTGACTAAGATCTTTACTTATTTAAAAACTCAAAGTTGTCATTCTGTATTATTTGGTGGACAATCAGTAAATAAGTATTGGTGCTTAGTGGAGGATTCTTTTCCTCTTATTGGGCACCATTCTTCATAGGTTTGTGAGGGACTGTACACCTTTTGTTTAATATATGAAAAAATACACATTGTGTACTGTGAGCCCTGAACCATATTTGGATTAAAAAGACACATTTGGGTTTGTCTTGCTAGCAGAATTTTTATGGGAATTCTATATATTATAATTACTTATTTCAGCCAAAGTGATGATACACCACCAACCAAGAGAAAGACCAAGGAGGCAGTTTTGAGTGATGACACAAAGTGTAGAAGGAAGTCAGTCTATTTCTGTACTAGGTTTATGATTTTGATGGTCTCTTTCAGAACTGCATAACATTTTCTTTGCAATCTATTTCCATTTTTATTTGTCAGTAATATGTCTCAAAAATACATTAACTAGAACAATTACTTTGTACTGCAATGCAAAAAAGCCCCCCCCAAAAAAAAAAGAAAAAGAAATTTTATATATTATAATTATTTATTTCAGCAGAAGTGATGAAACACCACCATCAACCAAGAGAAAGACCAAGGAGTCAGTTTTGAGTGACAACACAAAGTGTAGAAGGAAGTCAAAAGGGTAGATTGAACTATTTGACCTTCTAGATTGACCTTGAAATATTAGTTTATAATTTTCAATGCATTAATTGTCAATATCGCAGAAACCCACATAGATTTTTACACTCCACACTGTCATCTTCAGTTATATTAAATAAAACTGTTTTATTAATTTTTATCCATAGGCAATCTGCATTGAGGTTTTTTTTTTTCATCTTTAGGATGCATCCAAGGCGTAAGAAGAACAGTTCCAAGACAGTGGCTAAGGATGCCACTGAACAGAACTCGGCTAGTTCACAGATAACATGCACCAAAGTGGTTGAGTAAGCATTATCATAGATTTCATGCAGCACTTTTGTGACAGGTGGGCTGTATCCTCACCAGGGAGGCAACTGTGTTAACACTCTGTATCAGGGACATAAATGACCAGGCGCCCAATGTAAACTGCACATTATGATACAAAGCTTTTCTTTACTTTTTAAAATTTGATTTTAAAAATTAATTAATGCCGTTTTTATAGTTATGTTTCTTACTAGTCATATTGTCATATGAAAACCCTGCTGTGTTGACCAATTAGAAAACAAGGGCACATATTACCCATCAGTCAGATGGCAACTTATATTCTAGAACAGTTCCTTTATAGTGTAGTGGACAAAAGCAAAAAAAAAAGAAATTTTATATATTATCATTATTTATTTTAGTGGAAGTGATGATACACCACCAACAACCAAGAGAAAGACCAAGGAGGCAGTTTTGAGTGAAGACACAAAGTGTAGAAGGAAGTCAAAAGGGTAGGTTGAACCATTTGATCTTATAGATTGACTTTTAAATATTAGCTTATAGTTTTCAGTTCATTAATTCTCAAATATATAGTTGAAACCCACAGAGTTTTACACTCAACACTTATCTTCAGTTATATTAGATATAATTATTGTGTAATTAATTTTTATCCATTGGCAATTTGCATTGATGTTTTTTCATCTTTAGGATGCATCCGAGACGTAAGAAGAAAAGATCCAAGACAGTGGCTAAGGATGCCACTGAACAGAACTCAGCTAGTTCACAGATACCACACATCAAATTGGTTGAGTGAGTATTATCATAGCTTTCAGGCAGCACTACATACGGCAGAGAGTCAAGAGTGTCAACACTGTCTGTATCAGGGCCATCAATGAGCAGGCATCCAATGTAAACTGTTCTGAAATGATACAAGAACTTTTCTTTACTATGTAAAATGTGAATTTACAAATTAATTAATGTTGTGCAGTTATCAGACATGCTGAAAATTTTTCAGAATGGCTGGACATTTGGACCGGCAGTAATGAAAAATTTGCCGGATCGAATGAATATTTGTCGGACCTAAAATCACCCTACTCGTTTGAGACAGATACTACCAGTACGATCAGGTAGCTTACTTTGTTTGTGAATGTGATAGGTTTGAAATGGAAGGGAAAAAACGCTTTGGGATTTATATAATTTTATTAGTGAAGTATGTCGAATGATGACTGTAAATTCAAATTTGCGGTTCTTAAAACTCTTGTTGGCTTTGGACCGACCAAGTCCAATTTTCTACCGGTTCCGACAAATTTTCCCGGTCATGACCGATCGGACCAACAGCTTCAGCATGTCTGAGTAATGTTTCTTACTAGTCAGATTGTCATATGAAAACCCTGCTGTGTTGACCAATTAGAAAAAAGGACACATATTACCCATCAGTCAACAAAGTCAGATGGCAGCTTAAGTGATGTTGCAATATTTGATGTTATTATATAGGATATTGACATGCATGTTTTTTATAACACAATAATAAAACTATAATTGGCTTTGGCTTTTGCTCAGAGTGTAAAGTTTTGTAGATCTTAGCCAAATTTTAATGTGGAATTTAGACTAATTCTTTTTTATATAAATGGAATTATAAATTGCAGGTCTAACCATAAGCAACCTAACCAACAGTCTAAGTGTAGCTCGGCATCAACTTTAGCCCCTGGTCTGCAACCTCCTCAGTCTGCTCCTGACTCCACAGTGAACTGCCAGGACTTTGACGGGTAACTAGGACATATGTCAGACCAATATTATTCAGCACCTTTTAACTTTGGCTACAGAATAATACACAGAATACTAACAAATATCAGACTTTCAAAGTAGGAAGTAAATTTTCTCTCAGAATCGATGTGAAATTGAAGGTAAAACTTTTTTAAGTTCATGCTAATTACTAGCAGTTGATTTCTGTACTAGGTGAATGATTTTGACGGTTTCAGAACTGCATAACATTTTCTGCCAAATCTATTTCCATTTTTATATGTTAGTAATTAATATAAAGCACATTTCCTTTATTGGTTATAGCTACTTGAAGTTTTACAAGGAGGCAGCCAGAGAATTAGATGTCAATCCAGACTGCCTGTCTAGCACTATTGCGGACATGTGGCAGAAACTCCCTGAGGATTTTCGTGAAACTATGGTAACCATGGCAATGGTGGAGAACTCCACTGATGACTCCCAGATTAGTGATCTCAGTGATGACTTGAAAGAAGTCACAAGTTCTCTTTTCACTGAACAAGGTTCAGATTATAATATTTTATTTTAACTGACTTCATTTATGTTTGCTCCAACTAAAACCATTTATTTTTCCTTTTTAGTGTCAAGACTTTAAAAACTTAGATTTAGTGTTAGTGCCTAGTAGTAAATGTTTGTGTTCCATGTGTTTTATTGGTGATGCATATGTAATTTTTTTTCTGCAAAATTCTCCTGAGGTAACCCATATTTTCTCTCTGATTTTAAAACCAACTTTAGATCCTTCTTTCTTGACACTCTCCATAACTCTTTCACAAACTGGGAAAGTTATGCCAATGTTTTTTCAAATTTTGCCATTCCTTTGAGCTCAATTCTTGCACTGACTTCCCAGGTTGCACAGGAGTAAAAAAAGTGTCTAGTTGATTGATGAGTGACGGAAATTTGTTAGGAGGTGATAATTAAATCAGATTATTTTTGGCAACACTAATTCATGACATTAGTCTGTTCAAAATGATCAAGATATTATTTATCCTCAAATAAGTTCAGCAAGCCTGTAATTAACATAAGAATTGGAAATACTGGAAACACTTATTATTTCAATTTTTTGGGGTTGCAGAAAATATGATGACATATCCCATGGAAGTCATAGACGACTTTCTTGAGAAACAAGAGGAAGCATTGGAGGTCAAGGATTCTCAAGAATCGAAAGGAAAAGTCTCCAGTCTAGACTCCAGCAGTGACTCTCCTGGGGACTGGAACATTCTGAGTCAGGAGGATGAAAGCTGCACACTGAACTTTGGTCAAGACTTTGGCATGGATTTTAGTGAGGAATGCTTCTATGACATGATGGGGAGCATGTCTTCTTCACAGCTGGTAAGTGAGCAAAACACTTCCTCAGGCTTGTTAGAATTTCAAAGGGCTCTGCACGCCTTCATAATAGGACTTCCAATTTCCAAAGTTTCTATTACCTCAGTTATGGTCTAGGAGTGGAGGAGATAGTGGACATAACAAATGCATGGACAGCTGGGTGCATAGACAGACACACAAAAGTGTGGGGATAAATATTGAAAATGTAATAGTACAGAAATGTTTTATCAATGAACTGTTGTCTTAAATTATTTGAGTCTATAAAAACTGTAAATAGATAAAAGTGGTGGCACAATAGTGTGAATTGATAGTGATGGTTGGTCAGAAAACCAAAAGTGCTTGGTGACTGTGGAAAACATTTACTTCATTTAGACAGACCATACCTGCTGCTGAGTTTTTTCTTCTTTTTTTATGATTTTCGCCATATATCTTTCCTACATGTTATTGAATGTTTCTTTGAACTTATCATTTTTTATAAAAGTATTTTTAATACATGTTTAAAACTCTTTCAACTTCCATCTTGCCCAGATGTCATATTGGAATCTGTTTATTTAAGTTGGGTCATTTAATGTATGTACATTGTATATGTGCCACATTTGATGTGTATAGTTAATTGGTTTTCTTTGTTTAATTTTCACAGAGTTTGATTCCTGAATGTAATGAGTTGGCTGTGGGTCCTGGTGAACAGCTCTTGAACTCTCCTACACACTTGGAAGAGCTGCCTGAGGTAGATGTTTCTTTTTAAAACTTGTTTGTTTCTAAGGGCTCATTCCCAGTGAAACTATCAGTCTACATAGATTGCTCCAGCTTTGAGGGGACTCTTGCTGAATGCAATCATATTAAGAGATTAATTTTTGTGATCTACATAGACTGATAGTTTTTATTGGGAATGAGCCCTAAGTGATTTTTTCTATATTAAGATATCAGACATATTTTTGGAACAGTATTTAGAAGACCAGAAATCTGATATCAATCTCTTAAACTTTAAAAGCCTTATGAACTGTTGATTATTGGAGATTGTTTCATACAGAATATTCTTCTTCATTAGGTGCCTGAAGATTGGTCTGGAATCTTTGATTTCCCTGATGATCCACTGTTGTTCTAAACACCTTTTCAGCAGCCTGGACTCTTTTGTTGCATTGAAACTTGGCTCATAAGCAGCTTTTGTCCTTTAAAAATTAAGTGCAATTAGGTCAGCTGATGGAAAGAGTTAGAAGAGAAGGAGTTTAAATATTTATAGGGTGAAATGGCAGTTTTACTGGTTTGTATATTTTGATGTAATTTATCTTTTAAATATATTATTTAAAAATTAGATGGCATAAGATCATTTTGTTTGTCTAGATACCAGCAACTTGTGAAGGTTGTAATATAAGAAAGTTATAAATGAAGAAATTTGGGTTGAATATGTTTAAATATTTAGTTTTATATTGCAGTAATGATTTTAGTCTTGCTCAAATTAAAGAGTGGTTATAATTATGGATTAAATTGAAAGTAATAAGTTGTCCAACTTAGTATTGCTATAAGAATTGTAGTTCGGAGAAAAGAATGTAGTTTGGATATAATTTATTGGTGCATGCAAAGTATATTTTTTAACCATTGTTTGTTGCCAAAGACTCTATTTACACATTTTAAACTGTTTTTTTGTTTTCATAATTAGATATCATTACATAAAATACTATATGTATAAATTTTTTCCTAGAAGTCTACATTTCTAGGAGGGGAGTTAGATTAAAATATCATAAAGATGTGCCAAATCATGTGTAATTAAAAGTAATTTGTTCATCAATATAGAGCGACTTCCATGAATCTAGGAAGTATATATCAGAAACTGATTTTAAATCCAAAATTTAGATAATTACTGTTGTTCATCAGGTTTTTGTTGTTCATCAGGTTTTTTTATGTACAGACACAGATGTGTCTGTACAGATGTGTCTGTACATATAGCTGTCACCTCCATCTGCCGTTGCTGTCATCACTGTCGCCATGCACTTTCAATGATAACATGATAAGTGGAAAAACGTTTTACCTTTTGTCTTTAAAGTTAGGGAACTAATAAATATTAATTGGCATTTATAGTGTGGGATGAACTCCCACGGCCATGAAGCCAAATGGTAATCAAATTTTCTTGTCCATGTTATGTATAGAAAATTGGTGATGATTATGCTGTTAATCATGTAATATTGCATCAAAAATGACAAAAAACCTAGCTACTTTGCGTTCTGCCACCACAAATGTTGTGAAAAGAAAACTGTTACTTTTTTACCTGATTCTTAGGATTGACATTCAGCTCAAACTAGACAACCAGCCCAATTGGATTATCATTTTTTATTGAATTTATGCAATTGTTTTGTGAAATTTTCATTTTTCTCATTCTGGCATTTTCAAAGTGTGCACTTCAACTCCCATGGGCCTGAAGCCTTATGCTTGTTACACATTTTACTTACATTGGTATTACCTGTTGTGCATAATTAAAATTTGATGCTGAATTTGCAGTTAAGCATGATGTATTATTGCATCAGAATCAACAGTAGCTTATTTTGTGTATTATTATTTTCTGCTTTTTGTTTGTATATTTTACAGCTTTGCTGCCTTGTTTTTTATGAAGTTTTGTTTTGTTTTTAGATTTGGTTTTGGATATTTGTTTTTAAGCAAATTGTTCCTTTTTTAAAGACAAGTTCACTCAAATGTAACCATTTTACTCTTAGAGATTTACATTATACATTTTAGAATAGGTTACAACAAGCAGTTGTAGTGCAGTGCACAGACTTTGCTGTTGAGCACAACTTTTTGATACTTTATACTTATGTCTATCAGTTCTTTTCTTAAGATTTGGTGTGCTATTGAGGACATGTTTCCTTTTTAAACTGAACTTTACCTTTTTTACGCCTTAAAGACGTAACATTTTGCATTTTAGAGTAGATTTTGGGTAAAAGAAGTTTTGCACTGCAGTGACTATTTGCCATGTGTCATGTCCAAGTTAAATGAGAATTGGAGGGCGTCATTATTAGACAGTTCCAACATTTACTTGGCGGAGAAAGATTATGTAAATGTGGTAATGAGGTACAAAATCTCACCTTTGTCATATTATTTACAGGAAGTTTACTGTTTTTACAAGGGACCAATGTATAAGATTTCCCTTGGACTTTGTCTTGAGAAATTGCGTACCTGTACTGGGATATAAGGATTAAGAAAATAGAGACTGGTTTGTGGGTTGATCTGGATTGGTGAATATATTTAAACATGCATTTCATTTGTATTAAAAATGTTGATGTTTTGAAATAAAAAAAAGTTGGCATTTCTTCATGAACTTTGAGGGCTCATTTCTATTCCTGACAACTTACTGTATTTATAGCTGTGATCACCTTCAGAACATAAAAACATGTCCACCTATAGTAATGGAATTTATTAATGATCAAAATGTACAACATCTTTTAAATTAATAGAAGGGTGATTCTGATTAACTGATCTATCATTTTACACTCCCATGCAAGATGCACACATGCACACACATTTCCTGAAGTTCAGAATATCTAATTTACAGATTATTGAGAGGGACTGGAGAACGCTTCAAAGAACAACACAGATTTATTTCTCTACTTCATGTTATTGTGCAATAGATATTCAATATCAGTCAAGTTCTAGATTTATTGTGATACCAGTATGTGTGCATATCTCACCATGGTCATGTGCTTGCTCTGCCCCCCCCCCCCTCCCTGTCCCCACTTCTAAAATAGTGGTAAGTACAGAGTTAACCATTCTCTTTTCTCAACAGAAAATCAGCAAGGATTATAAGCCAGAAAAGTGGAATCAAGTATCTTTAAAAATAAATAATTTCTCACCTGAATGATACGCAGTAACTGACAGGACCGTAACTAGGGGGGGGGGGGGGGT
>NW_019775481.1:0-15447 GCF_001039355.2 Lingula anatina | reverse complement strand
CCCCCCCCCCCCCTTCGGTTTCTAAAAAAATGAGAATTTTGACTAGCTGAATTATAGCTCTAAACCCTACCAGATGGCACCGTACACCCTCCAAAACACCATTTTTTCGGGGCCCGCTTGACCTCCGAGGCCTGTGATTCATGAAAAACCTACCGGGCCCCCTTCAAATAATCCTGGATCCCCCCTGTATTGGACTAACTGGTTTCTTCTATATCAGTCAGCGTATTTAATAATGTACAAATTAAATTACCCGAGTGTTAATTGGCATTGGGAAAGTAAAATAACTTCGGTCAATTAAAAACAGTTCAAAGGAATACTGATTAACACTTTGAGGAGGAATCTCAAAACAACGTTTCTGCTTCTCTGTACTGTCTCAATGTAAACTGCTGTATGAGTGCCTGTCGTGTAGTGACTGCATGCCACTGCACCCTTTTTCATAAATTCATGATAAAATCAGTAACGGGTCGTTTGTTCACTGTGATTTTATCATTCATCTTTGGATGTATTATATTGTTAGAGTGACTAAATGTAGGATATATTATCTAAAGAAGACATTGTGTTTGCAAGGAAGCGTCGGCAATACAGTGACAGTGTTTCCATGCAGTGGCGCAAGTACAGTAGCAATGTTACTTGGGAGTATTGGATGTTTTAGTATACAGTATGTCGCTAAAATCAACAAACAACTGAATTGTTAATCTGGAGGATATCTCACATTCCGAGGATGGGATTATGCATTTTAAACTACTTTTAAACAAACTCCTTGTTTATCAGGAACAAGCTTCGACTTATCTGGTGGTTGCGATTAGATGTTGAATTTATTGGAAAATTGATAACCACCTTGATATATGTGCATCCATGCAAATTATATATAGGAGTTCTCTGCAAAAACACGGGAAGCTGTTCTTACCACATTATAATAGTTCATGTACAGCAAAGGCCTCGAACGTTTTTCTCGTTTCCGGCTTCTGTTAACTAACATCTTGGACCCATTACTCATATATTAGGTCCAAGCAAACAGGAAGGGAATTTGCTAAAAATTTTGATTTCAGTGGATGGGGATTTAGATTAAAGAAATTTTCTTTTGACATTATTACAAAGAAAAAGTAAGAACGACGCAAGGAGACTTATTTCAATGTCTTTCAGTAGATAAAGAAACGCCAATGTCACCAAGGCAATGTGCACATCAAAAAGACTAATTATTTTGACATTGGGAGCTGATTTTACCCCCGGCCTGACAACGCTGCGTTAGGCAAGTCATATACCTTATCTCATTATAACCTACGAGTTTTTTGGAACATTGCAAAGGAAAAGTAATTTTGTACAAATGCACTTGTGTAACATCGTTATCTTCATGTACATTGTATAAAAGCTCTAACATATATCTCTCTTGGTACTGCTTGGAAGATAATGCACTGGCTTTGACTATCCGACCAGGACCATAACAAATGCCAATGGCGAGGCTAAAGGCACGAGTGATCATCTACTCCTTGATATCCAGTTAGATAACACATGCACGTTCCGACAGATTTGAAGGTGTTTAGAGAAAAAATTCACGACCTTTGACAGAAAGACTGAGCTGAAAGGCTTGTTATATCCGTGACTTGAGAGACAACAGGTGCCAGCAGAGATTTGAGCATGGGCACAACTTACGTTAATGATTCGAGAAAAGAAATACCCAACAAAAAGTTTCCAAGCGGTTTGGGATCTTGAAATTCTCACAGAAAAATTATTAACATTAGAGTATTTAAGAGCACCCAGACACCATGGAATTGGGCTACGAGGTATCGATGATTACTATACAGGCGGTCCTGATAATATTGATCGGGTTTGGAAACATTTTGGTCATTGCTGCATATTTTCGAAGCGAAAAGTTGCAGACCACGACGAACTGGTTTGTAGTTCAGCTGGCCGCCGCTGACTTGCTGGTCGCACTGGGGATGCCTCTACAAATTGCCATGTTTATCCGAGACGATGTTGTCCAAGATCTACACGTGTGTATTATCCGCTATAGTTTGCCCATGAGCTCGATAACCGGTTCGGTACTTTGTCTTCTAGCTATAAGCGTGGACAGATATGTCTCAGTTATCTACCCGTTTTACTACAAGAGCGTGAACGTTCTGACAGCCAAAACTAAAGGACTCGGTGTTGTCTTCGTTTGGGTGCCCTCTGCATTTGTGATCGTTACGGTTCACTTTTTCGGGTTTGATGACAGGCGACCGGGAGACGTGGGGAAGAAGGAATGTGACTTACAGTACGTTCTGAAGCCAGACTTCATTAAATATATTGTACTGCCAGTGTTCATCGTGCTATCTCTAGTTATAATAGCGTTATATTCAAGAGTTTTCCACTTGGCTGGAAGGCACGCAGCGGCAATAGCTTCTCTCACGGAGCATCTGTCAGTAGTAAGTAACCCTCGACTGAAAAATAGCCCGCGGCAAATTCACAGGAAAAACATGAAGATTTTGAAAACAGCTGTAATCGTTTTAGGGATGTTTTTTCTGTGCATGGTACCTTTCTTTGTCGTTACGGGAATCCAGGTATACACGGACCAAATATTCTCCAAAACTTGGATGACCATACGAATGTACACTACAGTGCTATTAGTTTTGAACAGTGCCCTGAACCCAATTATTTACGCATGTCGTTTACAGAACTTTCGTAGAGAATTTCAGAAAATTCTTCGCTTAAATCGCAACGTGAACGCTGCCTCACCTCGTCCTATACGACGACTGGAGAGCGAATTAGGAAGTAGTGTTACTGTAAACATAGATGTGAGATGTAACTCTCAACCCGCTGTACGGCACCACATTTACTCTAAGACAGTAAGTGGCTTTTAACTGACTTGGATTTCAGGAAGAGTGGAGTAAGCCATTCTCTATTTTACAAACGACACGTATAAAAAAAGCCAACGGCAGGCAGTGTTAATTGTCAGTTGGTAGAGTTAAGTTCACAGTAACTAGCAGATATGCGTTGCTACAAGGACAGCCACTTCACAAACACTTCAAAGACTGGGTTCTCATATCTACATCGACCTAACAGGATCGATCCATCTCCGAGGGGTTTCTCACTTAATTACAATTAACTTAAGATGCTTAGATGGCTGTCACGCCTACTGAAGCTGCTTGGGGGTAATTTTAATTAAAATATCGTTACAGAAGTAATGACTATCAATATGGAATTATATAGCTCTCTTTATTCACTGTTTAAAATTAATAGGTAGCTAAGATATGGTGTAGATATGGTTTTAAATGAAGTAGAATGCCATATTGTAATGAATTATACGTTTTGCAAATGTGATCATCTGCTTTTTGTACTACTGGGTAGTGGTATTTGAGCAAGTATTCGGTCCGTAACAGTAAGAGAGAGAGAGACGAGAGTGGGCGAAATTCATAATTCATTTGTGATGGCGCTTTAACAAGTCGTTTAAGGAACGGTAAAAGCGGATTTAGAATGATAATTTAAGGTACCAAGCACATCACATCTCAGTGCGTGCAGTAGTGCCCATTAGCGCGGAAAGCAAATCTTGCGAATGTGCAGGAAGAACCATTTTTTTGTTTTCTGTGCAGTACCTTGCACTTTATTTTAAAACAGAATATATAACTTATTCATTATAATAAATACTTGTATTTGAAGAGATACGGTGAGATTGAAGTAATCTTGTCGGATCATTTTTTATTATCTTCTATTTCTACAACCTACATTATATATTTCTATAACAATTAGTTTTTTTTAATTTACGCCATTTCACGAAAGAAAACTTAAATGACTTCTAAAATGACCAAAATTATTAATAAGGTTTAAAAAATTAAATAATTCATTGCGTTACCGAGAAAAATTATGAATAAATGTCAGTAGTTGAATGCTGAAGTCAATATCTAAGCGCTAGCTGTAGACCAGTGGGGAGGGCATGGATACCCGCTGTAATGCATGTCCGTAGGACATTTTAAGTCCTGGGTCCTCCGTTACTAGAAATGCACGTCCTGGGACATCACTTCATGGGACTAGAAGTCCTCCGGACAACTGTTACTTATTATTGTAAGTCCTGCAGAGAGAAATCGATGTCCTAGTCCGACATATTTTCCCACCTGAACTATATATATACCTTTAAAACTGAAATATTCCATATTAAATATCAAGTCTGTATATGAATTGATATCCCCAGATATTGCTTTGTGTGTCTATTGTTGGTGAAGAATATGTAATTTATCAAGTATAGAATGAAATTATGTTAATTATCAATTATATGTAGACAGCTTTATTCGGTTAAATATTTTTCAAATAAAAGAATTCCCAACCCATCTAAATTAAATAAATGATATAGAGAAAGAAAGAAAGAAGAACCAAAAATTACAAAATTATATTAAAATTTTATTAAATTACTAATGTTTTTTATCAAATCAAATCATATCACTCTACAAATAATTTAAAAATTGTGTCATTCTCTGCCACTTTTAAGATAATTCCCTCCACAATACGCAACATGTAGGCGATGTATTTGGTTTGGCCGCGCACCTCGTATGGACCCAGCTATAGTTCACGGTTCTTGTCACATTTACGGTCTGATATCCGCGTTCTTTTTTAGCACCTTGGTGCTCATTGAGATTGTCTGTAATGAGAAGGACATTTATATGCTTAAGACTTAAGATGCGTTTATATTCATGGGTCGCAGACCCGTAGCTGGGGGAGGGGGGTTCGAAAGAACTGCCCCTTTTGGTCCACTCTGGGTAAAATTTGATCAAGGTACATGAAGTTTTTATGGGAAAAGGTCCACTTTTTTCAGAAAAAGAGACCCCCTTTTGAAATTGCTGGCTACTGGCCTAGTCGTTTAACGTTTCATAAGAAATGTATGAATAAATATTTTTATCTTAATATCTGACCTGTAATAAATTTCAGGTTCCATTTTTTACAATGTTAAAAAGTTACTAAAAAACTAAAATGACAGTGAATGATTTACTGTCTGAGGTTTACTTACTTCCTGGATGATATACCTTTTATCATAATCTTGTTTATGCCTCTCTTGTGCTTGGACAATATTTTTTAGTATGGCCTGACCCGCTTTTGACATAGCGTCTGATCTTCTCCCTATTGGTTTTTTAGGAGGACTATTGGATTCACTTTTGTTCGTGTTCTCCGTCATCTGACCCACTTCCAGTGCAGTCCAGTAGAAAGCACAGGTTCTCTGGTAAAGAAAGATTATTGTATTTACAAGGTAACTTTTTATCAAAATTTTTCATAAACCATTTCTTGAATTATTTTTTTCGCGCATAAAAATAGCTAAATGAGAGCTAATACATTTTTCCATACCAAAATAACATCAATCGTACCATAAACATGCCTATAAAATAGTTTTTGTTTAGAATTTTAAAAAGATGCTAAAAATATAAAGTAGTTTAGTTTCTACAGAAAATATGGTTTAGATTTCAATTTGGTGAATACAGCGGAGAAACATGGGTTACATAGGTTACATGGGTTACGAACTCATCTAAATCCTGTTGTTGCTTTTTCAGCCAGACGCCTCACCCATCGGCCTGTGGGGAGACCATCTGAAAATTACCGATACTTATCCCTTCGTGTTTATAATAATTGTACGAACATAATTGATAATACTTGTACATATATGGACATTTATTTTGTAGGATTATGTTTCTGAATATGTGTAAAAGGAAATTATGTCCGACAGAAATATATGTCCTGGTTCCGTATAAATACAGTAGGAAATCTAGGTCCAGGTAGGACAGTACATCTCAGGGAACGTGTGTTCACAGGACATGTAGAACCTCCGATCCTGGGGGACATGCATTCCTTTCACACCGGCCAGTATTTACTCAACGGCCATAGAATAAATTCATTAAGAAACATTAAATGTAATTATATGTAATAACCATTAATTCTATCAAAAAAGAAAAGAAGATACAATGAAAATTTCACAGTGATCAATCGACGAACTACAAATGCTGAGTTTATTAATGTTTGTCAAGTCATACTATAGATGCCAGGAATGTGGAGGAATTCTCATCTCTCTGAGACATTGTCAAGTCGAAAGTTAAAAGCCCGGCAGCATCAGTTCTACCCTCTTGTTTGGCAGCTTGTATTTGGTGCAGCACCTGATGAGGTTTATCATTTACTCCGAGTTAATTGGGAAGATAATCGAGTATTTTATTTACTGTTGTGCTAGGTGAGACATTATTGTTTGAGTTATCTGTGCACGATTTATAGAACAAGTCGCGTACAATAAACGCCGTTTTTATTTAGTCCTGTTATATCTTGGCAACCACTGAATTATGTATATAATAATAATAATAATAATAATCTTCTTCTTATTATTATAGCAACCAGTCAGAGGGTTGTCGGCGAGCCCCATCTCTGGAGTTAGAGGCTAGTGACGCACAAAGTTAATGAAAGTTAAAAACAAGTGGTAATAAAATCCATTTTCAGTTTATCTTGTTACAAAAAAGTCACTGAACGGAATCAACTTTTTGTAACTGCCCGGTTTTTTAACTATTGGTTTCTCTAGTTTATAACGTGGGATTGTTTTTTTTTTATTAGCGATTTGTTCGCAAGCCTATTATCCAAACCCAATATAGAGGTGCATTTCATAAGCTGTTCAAAATGTCACAATTCTAAAAAAATAAATAAAAAAAGTTGTATTCGATATTTTAAAACGTATGTGTGTGTAGAGCAAAAATCCACATGTAATTTCTATCATGGTCTAATATTATGTACTAGTAAGAAGCATTTAAGCGGAATGTTTTGTAACATATCAGGGGCGGATCCAGGATTATTTGAAGGGGAAGGGGCGAAGCGGACCCCCCTCCCCTTGGAGCGGGGTTCGTGGCCCCGAAAATTTTTTGGTATTTTAGAGGGAGAAAGGTGCCATTTGGTACGGTTTAGAACTACGATTCAGCTAGTCAAAATTCTAATTTCCAGAGGGGGGGCATTGGTGTGATTTGGTGTGATCTAGCTGTCCAAGCACTTAGTGCAATAGGTAACAAGGGGTTTTATGTTGTCAACTGAAACATCTATAGTGTGTACTTCGACATTTCTGATATAAAATTTGCAACACGGTTAAAAATAGTTCATTTATGCTTCTTTTACTGGCGGTGTGCTGCATTTTTTCCTTTTATGATATTCAGTGACAAGCAAACTAAAATCGCGCAGAAATAATAAACGCTCTATAAAGAAGATTATCATGTTTTTATTAATGTTATACTTGTAGGAAATAAAGTAAAGAATAAAACCACTGCTGATCGAATTTTTAAAGTGAGTAAATCGCTTCCACAGCTGAAGTTTTATAATCATTCTCCGGTAATGGGGACCGATTTGGCCAAAAACTGCGAAAAATAAAATTTGCGATTTGACCAATTTATTATGAATCCATGAGAAGTACATGTCATGGACGGTTATTAGGCGAAAGGGGTACCTTTTTGAATGGTCTATTAATTAGTTACATATCAAACTATCTTGATGTCCAAAGTACCATGTAGGCCCTACGTTACTACAGTTTTTTCCAACATTTTCTTACATAAAAAATATTATATAAAATTCTCATTTTTAAATACTTCCAATAGTTAGAATACCTTTTTTTAATGAATATGCTAGCACTGTTTGATTAAAATACTATTACAACTTTAGTTTCAGCCAAAGCCCGCCAAACTGATGACGTGTTACTCATTTGCATACTCATCTGAAACCAATATGGCCGTTAACGAGAGGAAGTGATCTGAGGTGTTTGTTGCGTCTGAAAAATTAAAAAAGAGAAAAATATGACAATCGTACCAGTGGATAGTTCAAACTAGGGTGTATGTAGGGAGAGCAATAGAGAGTCGGAGGGAAGTGAAAGACAACATAAGTGATACGAGAGGTGATAACATGAGACGGTGGACGTGCAGCATGTTGGTAAGTTTTATTTTCCGCTTTGCATATTGATGTGACTTAAAGATCATGGAGTTAATTTGATTGGATTTGATTGCCATAAAAAAAGAATGAGGTGACGATGAATATTAACGGTCATTAACTACCACTACCACTGCCAGTAGTAGGGACAGTCTAAATTTCATAGAAATTAGAATCTGATCCAGATCCAGTCGCCATTCAACAACCTACGTGAAGGGAAAAGGTAGGCCTTACAAATTAATTGCTTCTTATGCATATATATATATATATATATATATATATATATATATATATATATATATATCCATTAACATGTTCAAACACACACATATGTACATAAAATGCTTTTTTCATGGTTGAAAGTTTTCAGGATTATGCCCGATTTCATAATTTCATTTTGATTGTTTTGTCCATATGTTCTTAATGTGACGGGAAATTCCAAGCTACATTTTCAGGATTTTCAGTTTTTACAAATTTAACCCATGGATTTGTTTCCATTTTACTTAATTTTAATACTGAATTGAACTTTTGAAAACCTTGAATCAATTTTGAAAAAAGAGGATTAAGTCCTGCATTGCTTCCAATTAAAATAAACCACCTTGCATTCATGAAACGTTTCTTGCTAATATTATACCAGACTATCCATATTTCTTTGTTCCCTTGATGCCCAGTTTAATTAATTCCATTTCAGGACTTACTCAGTTAACTCTAAATTGAGGTCTTGACTGGATGCTTACATTTAAATGTAGCATGCTTTTTTATGGAAATGTTTCTTATTCTTCATAAGTAAGTCAAATATTTTATACAAAATGACAATTTCTACTGGTACTTTCCTCCCTCATATTGCTTATATCATCACCTAGAACAAAAGGTATGCTTAACAGGAAGTACAACTGTGAAAAGGCAATTATTGTTCTAAACATTGTGAATGCAAACCTAGTGGGTTTATTGGACCCTGTTTAACTTACTAATGAGAATGGCTCTACTGTCAACCAGTGCTCAACATTATAGTTCTCACCCACACGCAACCAGGATATCTCAACTAACACATTTTCATTCTGTATACATGTACCAGCTCCAGTAGCTGTGCATGATAACCATGTCACTGGTAACTTAATAAGATTCAAAATGTTAGCGGGTGATAAACAACACATAGGTTTTACAGATATATTTATTCTTTGGAGATAAAAATAAGGCTTCTAGAGATACCTGTAAGAAGCAACAAAGAATCATAATAAGTAATAAGCTATACTAGAACGTCAGATATTGTTTATAAGAACGTTTGGGGAAAAAAAACAGCAAATTACACTTACTTTAAAACAGAATAATAGTAGGCAACAAATAATCCCTGCTCACAGAACATCAAACCAAAACAAAAAAACTCCGACATCCAAACAACGCTGAGAGCATCACGGCCTCACCAGTCCACGTCGCTGCACGTCCTCAGAGGCAACAACATGTAACCCAGGGTACAGTCTGTGGAAGCATGGATTGTGCGGTTGAATCTCTCACACTGTCCATTCGGATTCCCTCTCCGGTGGTATGCTGTTGTATGGGATTTATCAATTCCATAAATTTTATACAACTCCCTCACTAACTTGGTATCGAAGGATTTCCCTTGATTTGAGTGAATTCTTTGAGGCACTCCATAACGTAGGAACCATTCCCGCACAAGGGCTTTCGCAACTGTCTAAGCTGGTTCTTCATAGGTAGGGCAATTGTAAATTTGCTGTATACGTCAGTCTAACTAGAATATTTTCAATTCTGTTTCCAGCTGGTTCCAGAACTGTGAAATCAATGGATGATTTCCATTGGCTCGTGAGCTATGATACTTTGCATAGGAGTACGAATAATTCATGATGACATTTTGGCCAGATTACACCTTTCACAGTTTGATATCCAGTCTTTAACGTCAGCAGACATATGAGGCCAATAGTTTCTTTAAGTCTGTTCAACTATTTGCAACATTTTAAAATGTAGTTTTAATACTTAAATGTGTTTAAAGTTTTTTTTCACATAATAATCTCTCAAAGTATTTTCTATGACTAAGTTTGAACTTGGTTAATTGAAATTTACTGGACTTTATTATTATTATTATTATTTTTTTTTTTTGGGGGGGGGGGTTAATAACAAAAGTATACCCGGTAGTTACTAAGAGCTTTGTCACATATCAGAAACAGAAAATTTCCTTCAACACAGGAATATTCTTCACTGACACTTTTTTTGTTCTTGAGGCTTTCTTCTATCACTGCAAATATTCCAATTCCAGTTGCTGAAGTTATGAGCAAGTCTGTGATAAAGTGAGTGGAGGGGACCATTGTTTCTGGATTCAGTATTCTGTCTCTAATACCAAGCTTGTGATGGGTTGTTATGTCAGTGCTTTCATCTGTCAAAATTGTTAGTCCTGGGGGTTTTGCTATCTTTTCTGTGATGGTATTGTTAATTGACTCAGAAATGGATTGCAGGAGGTTGCAATCAATATTATAGCTGGTGTATGTAGCGCTTTCCCCAACCTGTAATTCCTTGATGTCCGGTTTTTTTAGTTCATTGAGAAGGCCCATGAGCGATGTATACTTTTTTATCAGAAGTCCCTCCTTGGCTATCCAATACACCACTTTCATGGCCACGGTGACTGCTCTCTCCTTTTCAGTTGTCCCATTGTCAAATGCTGCTCTCATGTCTTTTCCCTGGAGACAGATTTTGCATGCATTTTGGTGATCTGCCAATGCCCGTGCCTGACAAGTGTAGTACATTGTTCTGAAATTATTGGTCCCTTGGTCATGGTACTGTTTCTGCTCAAATTGAACAAAACTTGTTTTTCTCTGTTATACCGCAACCAACTGTATTTATTTGTTTTACTCTATTGCTAACAGCAGTAAAATACACTTCTGGTGCTTACTGAGAGTATTGTCTGTTCCTTCTGTTTGGTAGGGACAGCACTGCTTTGTAGTACAATGGGATCTTCTATAGAGAGAGCATGATGCATCTGTCTTGAGTGCAGATCTGGAGGGATCTAGGATGTCACATGGTTGCCTGTTACTTTATATGTGAGTGCCCCTGCGCAATCCCCATATGCGCAACAGGAATCCCAGGATCCTCTTGGCAGTGACAGAAAACTCTACAGTACATTTCGATTTCACTGACATCCCAGGGATGGATCAGGGGCGGATTGAGGCCGTCTTCTGGAACAACAAAGATAAATTGGAAGACTGTCAGAAAATATCTCTGGATCAACCCCTGCTGATATCACTATCAGTTTCATGTTCAGAGTCATCATCTGCACGTGTGGCTGGGCAAGGGTGGTCTGATTTGTCTCACATCTTGATTTCTTGTCGTGTTTGCGGATTGAAGAAACCTAATAAGCTTTCATTGGTCAGTGGTCGTAGTTTCTTCTTTGGAGGAATTATTATTCTAGTACCAAAAATGCTTGAAACCATGACAAGTTTTTTTTTGCAGAACTTCGGAAAGCCAGGTGGAGGTCATGGGCTATTACGTGCATTTGCTGCCACCCCCCTGCTGCACATTATTTAATGCTGCTGTATTGTGAAGTGTGCACAAAAGAGTAATAGCCATAAGTACAGGCTATTTTTAGTAATTGTATATAGACCTGACTTGGTATTGAGAAGGAAGACTGTTTTGTCAGAGTTGTAGCTAAATATAATTATTGTAATGTCAGGTTCAGTACATGTATTTCTGGCAGTAAAAATGTTAATTAGTATGTAGCTAAAAAATCAAGCTGTCTTCTGTGATACCAGGTTTCTCTTTTTTTGAAAAAGATGCGACATCTTTCATTTCCATGAAATTTATTACACCATTTGTCAAATTAGCTTGCAAGATTTAAACGTGTAATTCTTGCAATTTCGCGACGTAGAGTAATCCCTGTATTGGTATTACAAAGAAAGTATGAAAGTAACGCGAACCCTCCCCTTGAGGGTCCCATAGGCATGTAATTTAAATTGCAGGATGGGAGAGGCTTCATTACTTCATTATAGTCTTGGATGGTAGGAATTTTCCATCTCCTCATGCCTTGGATCATCATGACCTGTAAGAATTGCTTCATGGCCTGACCCTGAACAAAGAAAATAAAAATGCAAACAAAACTGAAGAAACTCAAAAATAACGAAACTAAAGAGTTCTCCAGTTACACTAATGCATCACTGAAGTTGCGATATGAAAGACAAGTGAAACTTGCTTTTTTGCTACTCCGCTCCATGCACCAACTTCTGCGCCTTGTACCTGTGACTTCTTTTTTCAACTGCACTGCTTCCACTGCAACGCTTTCCTTGCGTTTTCTTCTTCCACGATCTCCGTTACGTCATCCATGCGCATCATTTAGGTCTTCATTCCATTCACATCGTTGTTTGTTTACATTCTGAGGTCAAGAGATGATGCTGAATATGTCAAGGCTATATGATGTTACAAGATGGCAGCTCCCATTTCCGACTGTTTATCGTGTCAGTGTGATCCTTGAAATTCAGGTAAAAACAGTGCTAACTAGATATATACTATATGCTGAATTACAGAAAGGATCGTGAGCCAATTTTTAAAATGTGTGCTGTGAATTATTTAGTAATAATTTATTACAAGTCAATATTTTTATATGATTAAAAACACTGAAAAAAAGGCTTGATATAATTACAAGGTTGGCTGTTTGAATACATGTAACTAGTTATTCTTACATTGCCATCAAGACTGTCTTATACCCTTTTCACACTGCCTTATGAAAAATCCAGATTTTTCAAATTGGAATTTCAATTTCAATTTAAATATAGTAATAAATTCTAAGATGTATTGGAGAGTCAAACTAGTTTTGTTAATAATTGTTCCATTGCATTGTCCACATTTTCACAAAGACCAAGATTGCATAAATTACATTAATGATAGTTTTAAAATATTGAAATGCGTGCCCTCTCCGGCGCGACAGAGCCCGGAGTGGTGGGGCCGTTCGGGAGCGAGGCGGATGTTGCGCTCCCGTGGGAAAGTATATCCCAAGCTAATGACAAGAGTGGATTTCGGTACAAACATTTTATTGAAAACAAAAACAAAAATAAAAAGATAATGTTACAGTGAATTAAAATTATGCAAGCACTTTTGAATACAGAGTTTCTGATATTGGCATTTCTGTAAGTCTTTGACCTTTGTTCTGGCCACAAAGTTCTCATAATGTTTCTCTGAGCTCTTTTGTTGCGAAGATTTAAGTCACTTTCCATTCCTCAAAGTTCGGGTAGCATTTTACCGAGCTCACTTGCTTTTCCAAGTACACTTAAATTACCACTAGGTTTAATAGTAAACTACGACAGTTAAGACAAAGTTAAAGTCTTTAAGTTTCAATGACGATGTCTTTAGTAGCCTCTGGACTTCTGGTAGCCTTTGCTGGTAGCCTTTGGTCTGAAGACGGTTCTTGTAGGCTGTATGTTGCATGGGAACGTCTGCTGACACTGCCTGTCTGTCACGCAGTCCTCCTGGTCAAGGACATCACCACTGGGGACAGGACTTGCTGGGTGGGTTTTGCCAGTCGCTGGTCAAGACTACTCATCTAAGTCGCTCAAACTAGACCAAAGAAACCTAGAAAAATTTTACCGACAAAGATCACAAATATTTAATTACCAAAATGCACTCCACTAATTAAAAGAAAACCACTAAGATGATGCCCCACCCCCCAAAACGAACTGCATTTTAGTATTCACTGCTGGCACGAGTTAATTGGTCATTCAAGGCTATTCAATGTTCGGTCGGTCAGACAACGAGATCACCGATCTGCCTTTTTGGCCGAAGCGTCGCTCTATTTATACTTTTTCGGACATTGTCAAGGATTACATCACTGCGTGATCTCCGCATGTGTAGCAACCAACACGGGAAAATGGCTGCGCACATGTACTAAAGACATACGTATAAACATTTTGCTCGGAAATTGTACAGAAAACTGTAATGAAAGACTTTATATCAGCATGCAGGTATATAACAATCACTGTCGTAAGACTACAGAGGCAAAACGGAGGCATAAGGACAAGATAAGGAGGTCACAGAACTAATATGCAAATAACATCCGGCGAGACCGACTTTGCCGTAATACATCGACAGGGCAATGATACTTTTGCCAGACAAGGTAGCAGTGAGCCTTGTTCACCGAAAATGTACGAAGCCAGATTATTACACTACCCCTTCCCAACAAAAGGTGATTCCCCTGAATCATAGGTAGCAAAAAGAAATAAAGATTAACAACACCGTATAACATTTTAAAAAGTATTTAATAATGAACAACCATTATAATTTTACTCCTTTCAACGCCGTAAAAATCCACCCCCCCAATAAAAAGTTCAATGTAGTTTACAGTTTATGAAATCCACCCCCCAATAAAAAAAGTTGAATGTAGTTTACAATCTATGAAATCCATCCCCCAATAAAAAGTTCATTGTAGTTTACAGTCCATGAAATCCACCCCTCAAAAAAAAATAAAATAAAATAAATAAATAAATAAATAAATAAATAAATAAATAAATAAGTAAATAAAATAAAAATAAAAAATTCAAAATTTGTAGGTTCTTTTAATATAGATATTCCCTTCTTTGTCTTCATTTACAATCTCCATAGCCTCTGTAACTTTCGGGAGTAACTCCATCAGTAGTGCGTGTTTGCTCCCCTTTCTCATCTTTTCTGGTTTGGGGGTCTTTTGGATTGATTCTCCCTGCCGTCCTGGTGGACTCTGGACTGCATCTTCCTTTTCAGGGTTAACTGGGATTGGTCTTGGTTGGATCTTCTTAGGAGACTCAGGAAAAAGAACTGTGCTCAAGGGTTCCATCAAGCTTTCTTCCTCATTTGGTGGAACTACGAGCTTCACTGCTAGTTAGCAATCATAGCAGACCGTCTTTGCCGTAATACATCGACAGGGCAACGACTTTGCCAGACAAGGTAGCTGTGAGCCTCGTTCACCAACAATGTACGAAGCCAGATTATTACAGTATGATTAAACCATACTCTGTCTATAAACTTTCATACTTTAACTCACCTGGTTAATATGTTGGGATATGGCACCATATTCTGTAGGTAACAGCTAGGAGATAGACTTCATTCTTCATGTATCACCAACACGTGTAGAGAGGATAACATTGGTGTTCAAACTCCAGAAAAATTCTTTCAAGAGTGCCCTGTTTAAATTGCTGTTTCTGTAAAAGTAGTACAGCGTTAGCAAGAAGGCATCAACTTTCTCAAACAGGGATTTTGGACCGAACCATGTCTTTGTAGGCGAGCTCAAGTTTATGTCTTGAGCAATGGACAGCAACCAACCAAGGCCTCTTGGTCAGGTACCTTAACCTCTGAAAAGCACTGGTTTTACTTCCAAGCATGACACTGGCTCCATCACACCCTACTGCTACCAACTTGTTGTTATAATTGCCTACATAGTTTTTTTTAACACCTTCAGACATCACTTTCACAATGACTGCTGCATCACCTCTAGGTACATCCCTTACGAAAATTTCCTATAGGATCCTATAGGAAATCTTATAGGATCCTATAGGGCACCTTTCCTATAGGATTTCCTATAGGATCCTATAT
>NW_019775480.1:1050477-1073876 GCF_001039355.2 Lingula anatina | reverse complement strand
TAGGCCTACATACATATTAGACTGATGACAAAACAGAAAACTGACATGCCTAGTCATATTTTTTTAACCGAAATCTACCTGGATACACAACAGAAATATTATGAAGAAGAAACAAATGATAGATGCACTGATATTGACAGTGAGCTTGTACTAATTACCTGTACAGTGCACTAGCCCACCTCAGAGATTGTATCACATAATTGCCTGAACCAGGTGACAAATTTATCTCCCCAATAAATGACTCAGGTGAACATAATTACATAATGACCACATTAGGGTTTTGTATTTGGTCTTGTATTTAAGAAAATATCGTGTAACATACCTTTTTATCAGCTCTTCTTTTTTGCCTGATGTGTGGGCATCCTTCATTTTAACCAACTTTTCAACTCCGGCACCTTTGTCGCCTCAAATGGCTTGTTTAATATCGCCCCCGGCATGTCTTATGCTTCCATCATGTGTTCCTGTCGCTGTCAACAACGCTTCCGGTACTATTTTAACCCCTGCAGTGCACAATTCCGGTCATGCGCACATCGCACCTTTCGAATAATGCAAGTCGTATATACACTCTTGAAATTATCGTAGTCCGGCACCTGTAAAACTTCTCACTTACTTGCAAAATTTATTGAAACTTACACAAATACGTTATTAAATTTGTCGCAGGAGATCTACTTTTGACACATTCAGATTTCACTTATGGCTATCCCTGTGTGCAATGGGGTGCACTGATCTCCGGAACAAGAATGCCACTGCATCGTTTTAGATCGACCTAACTCCCTGGGGGTTCACGCTAGATAGCTGTCAACCGGGCAGACACGAAAGTTAATTACCCCCTTACAGCTTGTAGTAGGCGGGACGGACATTTAAGCCGGATTATCTGCGGTAATCTAGTGAGACTCCCCGCTGGGATAGATCGATCTAAAAACTCTGGGAATACAGCCTTAATGTTATCACGCTGAAGTAATATGTTATATCAACCTGGAGAAATATAGAGGTCCGGACCTGAATTCAACATCTCTATCAGTTTCATCCATGGCTGACCTCACAACAGAGCTCTGTCATATCTCAGACAAATATGTTTGCGTCTACACGAGGACATTTATTTTGGCCTTTTTTATATCTTTTTCGAGTTATCTCTCTCATCTGTGTATTCTCTACTTGTTGAAAATTAAAACTGTTGCCATTAGAAAATCCCTTTAAAAGAAACACGACTGAATGACAATCATATACATACTGTAGTAGACCGCTATCCCTGTTGACTTTTTGTGAGGTAGTCAGTGATGGCCCTGTACAAGCGCTCAGTGACTGGATTCGTCCTGACTAAATACAATTAACTAAGATACATGTGTACTTACGCACCGATAAATCTGTGAAATTGACACATTGAAGTTGTCTGCGAGTTTTCTTAAATAATACCTGTTCATTTGACATTCACTGCCGCCTACCTACTAACGTTGTCACTAAATCGGTAAAACTAATCATGTTACGAGATTTGCTATCTTATCAATAGTTTCAACTAAAAAGTACACTAGGGTGAATTTGCTTACTCGAGCTGATCGAGTAATCGCAGCGTTTTTCGTGGGGAAATTAATATAGGCCTACATCGTTTTCAATTAGATCTCCCTCACCTCCCTCAGCTCACAACGCCGTTTAACGCCTATTTGATCATAGCCACAGTTGCTTATAATGGAAACTCATGGAAAATAAAGTAAATAAAATAAACGAAATTAGATATCATGTACATTGTAAGAGCTCAAAACATATCACACCATAACTAAATCATCATTAGCTGCCATCCACCCTCAGCAGGTTGACTGTCATGGATTGCCTTGCCTCTCTACCTTCTGCCATTAGGCCACGCTTTTTTATTTTTATGGATGACATCCTCTGGGTACCCCAAAATCGGTGCGAGAGGGGGAAAAAAAACAGTCCAAAAAAAAAAAAACTGCATAAGTAAAGGAATGCTGTCAGTACACAGCTGGAAACACAAATTTTACCACAGAAACACGAATCAAACTAACAATATGTCTTTATCCATGCTCTCAAAATATTAAAGCATTGCGAATACTTCGTAGAAATGTAAAAAAAAGTCACAAATAGATATACTTCATATTACCAAATCTATTCAAGGTTATTTTATGCATTTTGTTGGTATAGCAATTAATAAAACAAATATCAAACAAACAGTGTGTCTTTATTTGTATTCTCAGAATATTAAAGCACTTTGAACACTTCACAGAAATGTTTAAAAATGATGCAAAGATATGCTTAATAGGGCCTACTACCAAATCTATTAAAGGTCATTTCGGACGATGCCATTTTGTCTACTTCGACTCACACGCAGCAACCAAACTGTCAGGTGGCCTGTCCGACCTTCAGCCCACCAAATACCTCAACGTCCTTGTCGACCCCTTTTTCGCTACAGAAAACCTGGTATGTGCTGCTTTGTACAGAATGTCACAGAAATTTTTCGGGCGATAATCGCTGGCTGCCGCCAGCCTTTCGCATAATTGTTTAAATGTGATATCTCCATGCCCAATATAAATGGCATACCAATCCAAAACGACGGCGCCCGTTCTCTTTATGACTTTTATTGTAGTGTAATTTGAAAGTAATCCTAGAGATGAATTTGACGGCAAAGCGGCCACATTTCCACGTGGCGATAATACGCATGCGCAGAAAGCTCATTTTCTGGCAAATTCAGTAACGACGTTTGCGACAACCGACTTCGGGGGCTGGGGGGGGATTTTTTTTTTCTTTTTTAGGGCAAAAATCGGTGCGCGCGCATGATGTCATCCAAAAAAATAAAAAAGTGTGGCCTTAGTAGGCCTATGCATCGCCTATATTTTTGGTCCATTCTTTAATGTTAACGTTGCCCGTTCGTTACGTTGTTCTTCTAATTAATAAAAACGAAATAAGACAACGTTTAAAAATTGTGAGCTATGGCGTGTAGTAGGCCTACGTTACCTATGTTTTTAATAACTGTCAGCTGCCTTCAACTTCTGGTGAGCCAGCACGTAATCTAATTTTGTTAACAAGGTAACAAAGAGAAATATATGTGTCAAAGGCCGGATCAAATCTATTCCTATGCATAAAAAGCCCAGACCCCATGTTTATTACACCCTGGCTGGGCTCATTCTTTAGGTCGACTTTGCATTGTTAACAGCATAACATGATACTTTTAAAGATGTTTAATGTTTAAAGAAAAAACACATTTACTAAAGAAAAGTTACATTAAAGGTGGGCTTCATTTGTGCCTTGATCTAAGACAACCCCTGCACATGTCATTAAACTAGCCCATTGTGCTGTTGACAATGCAAAGACACCATAAAGAATGGGCCCAGCAGGGCGTAATAAACATGGGGTCTGGGCTTTTTATGCATGGGACTAGATTTGGTCCAGGCCTTTGACATATGCATTGTAGAAACATACGTGGGCGCATGTAGGCCTATGACGTCTCACGTACTCTCGTTGTACTGACGGACAACAAACAACGTAAACAACAACAACAATCTGCACGCTATTTGGTAACGTATGCATCGGTATGTATCGATACATGCCAGCAGGCTCATATCCAGGATTATTTGAAGGGTTACATCCCTATACGTCCCCGGCAGTATCGATGCGGGGAAGCAATGATGTGGGGGAGTATCGGTGTGGGGGAGTAGGCCTAACGGTTCGCCTACATCGGCAATTTTACTGGGGATGTATCGATGGGGGGATCTATCGGTGTAGGGTTGTATAGATGCGCATAATACACAAAAATTTACTAAGGGGGATTATTGGTGCGGGGGAGTATCTGTGTGGGGGAGTAACGGTGCGGGGGAAATCGACATGACCCCATTTGAATGGGGAGGGGGGTCTGGAACGACAGGCTTCTGATGCGAAGCCTACCATGCATCGCCGTGTCCGGAACCGCGCAAATTTAGATATAAACCAAATTTATTATTGAGCTCGAAATGCGGACACCGTTGGATACTTTAGTTAGGATAACGCATTAGTTTAACCTACCAGATTCGCCGTCCTGTTAGGTCCCAGAGAGAGTTAAGTCACGCAGTGATATAGAGATTTATTGTATTCTTCAAAATACCTGTTTTCTCTTAGTACAATATGCTACAATACTGCAAACAATTGAAAAAACTCTGAAGGGGCATTTTACATTAAATGATAATCCAAGAAATGACCTGGCATTTTACTGTTCCGGTCATAAAGAAGAATGTATAACGCAAAAAAAGGAAAATAAATAAATAAACAATCTTTTACTATTGATTTTAATTGACGAGCATGCATTTTATTTGATAAATAATTCATTACATTTACGATATCGTTATAGAAAATAATCAAGTTGTTAACCTGTTGTCTCAAACTATACCGGCATTGATAGGATATAAAATCCGATGTGTAGGCCTAAAAGGTGTTAAGCCGTACCAGTTAAACAAACTGCATCAGATCCAACTGGTACTAAAGAAGAGTTACCGCCATCATTTCCATCTGGAACAGCTATAAATATGTGAAAATGGCACGCATTAGCAGCATCTTATACCAGATTTTGTACAGGGGTCCGCCATATTTAGTCGGCGGATCAGTTAGTACTAGGATAATCTATTCTGAATGGCCCTATGTATGGCGCCAGAAACGTCAGATGCACGAAATCTACAAGTTGACAACGCGCGTTATATGCTGTCTATCCATAAACAAAAGTCCACGGGTCCCGGATAACAATCCACCTGAAATGTGTTTGGATTAATGTAACAAATGCCGTAGTAGAAATAAAGATCCATGAAGGAGGTACAAAATGTGACATATGACATTAGTAAAATATAAATTTAAGAATACCAACTTCATTTACCGCGTAGGCAATGCATTTAATTCCTCATGAGAATACGACGACCTTGAAAATAGGACTTACGATGACCTCATTGAGGACAAGTTATATTTAGGCTATTGTGTATTGCAAACAACGCATAGTTATTTTTAAAAGAGGTCATTTTGTCTTTTTTATTTCCCAAGTCCGTTTTTCTTAACTTCAGTAAAAAGTAGGCCTATCACCCCCAAAATTAACCAGATGATTTTTTATCATAACAAAACAAATCTATTTTTTACATTTGTCATGTGATTCTATATTGATTTGTACCTCTATTGATTTCGCCTGAATCGGACACAGCACAAACAAATGCAAAAACAGAGCTGGATATTCGTGTCAAAGGCTGTGTATCTAAGAATTGTTGCTTGATCTTATATCTTTAGGCCTAAACATTCATGCTCACATATACACAAAATTCCGCTCTTTCGCTGGAAAAGTAAATGTGAGGGGCTACACACAAGTCTTTTCTGATTACGGCCAATTTATGGTAAGTAAACTTTTTCAGTACAAATGCTGTACATGTATGCTTATGATATATATTCAAATTAAGAGGCTTAATACACTCTGAAATGTAATATTATGTTTTGTTCTTGCTAGATTTATACATGTATTTCTTATCAAGAATGCAATTCTTTTTCATTTCCAAAAACATTGCGCCCTGTTGCTAAGGCGCACTAATGAACAACCGTAAGATCAATAAGTTCACGTCTTTGTATTCCAAAGTTTTGTATAACAACTTAGTATTGACAGAGTGTGTAGTCGCGCAGCGTTAAGGCTATATTATTGACACACCTTTACAACGCGCGTTATATGCTGTCTTTACATATAGAAAAGGCTTCCGGTCCCGGTATATAATTAAGTATACAGTTTAATCCAGATAAATGCTACACACACAGTCAGACCTGTACAGTTGGTTTTGCACAGGGGACAGTTACTCTTTACTTTGATGCAAATATTTGGACTGCACACTGTATATCTATAGAGGTAAAAAAATATTTTAAGTAAAACGCACAAGCAGCGGGCGGTATACACCACACCTACTTTCTTAGGACATGTTGCTGCAGGACTCAGCAAGCATTGTCTCCATCAACTGAATTTCATAACGCATTCAGCACACTTTCACTATTTTGGAACCATTTTGTTGAAGGGTCAAACCATGCCCTAAAATGGTCAACCCCATGCAAAATCCTAAAAGAATCGACATTCTTGTCTGCGTCGTAGGTTGGAATCAACAGAATTACAGTCCGGTTTTGTGGCCAAAAATTGTAAGCTAAAGTGTGCAGTAGATAAATGACACGCGCAATGTTCGACACCTGTTAGGTCCCAGAGATAGTTAAGTCACGCAGTGATATAGAGATTTATTGTATTCTTCAACATACCTATTTTCTCTTAGTACAATATGTACAATATTGCAAACAATTGAAAAAACTCTGAAGGGGCATTTCACATGAAATGATAATCCAAGAAATGATCTGGCATTTTACTGTTCCGGTCATAAAGAAGAATGTATCACGCAAAAAAGGAAAATAAATAAATAAACAATCTGTTACTATTGATTTTAATTGACGAACATGCATTTTATTTGATGAAGAATTCATTACAATTACGATATCGTTATAGAAAATAATCAAGTTGCTAACCTGTTGTCTCAAACTATACCGGCATTGATAGGATATAAAATCCGATGTGTAGGCCGAAAAGGTGTTAAGCCGTACCTGTTAAACACACTGCATCAGATCCAACTGGTACTTAAGAAGAGTTACCGCCATCATTTCCATCTGGAACAGTTATAAATATGTGAAAATGGCACGCACTAGCAGCATCTTTTAGCAGCTTTTGTACAGGGGTCGGCCATATTTAGTCGGCGGATCAGTTAGTACTAGGATAATCTATTCTGAATGGCCCTATGTATGGCGCCAGAAGCGTCAGATGCACGAAATCTACAAGTTTACAACGCGCGTTATATGCTGTCTATGCATAAACAAAAGGCCACGGGTCCCGGATAACAATTGATCCACCTGAAATGTGTTTGGATTGATGTAACAAATACCGTAGTAGAAATAAAGATCCATGAAGGAGGTACAAAATGTGATATATGACATTAGTAAAATATAAATTTAAGAATACCAACTTTATTTACCGCGTAGGCAATGCATTTAATTCCTCATGAGAATACGACGACCTTGAAAATAGGACTTACGATGACCTCATTGAGGACAAGTTATATTTAGGCTATTGTGTATTGCAAACAACGCATACTTATTTTTAAAAGAGGTCATTTTGTCTTTTTTATTTTCCAAGTCCGTTTTTCTTAACTTCAGTAAAAAGTAGGCCTATCACCCCCAAAATTAACCAGATGATTTTTTATCATAACAAAACAAATCTTTTTTTTACATTTGTCATGTAATTCTATATTGATTTGTACCTCTATTGATTTCGCCTGAATCGGACACAGCACAAACAAATGCAAAAACAGAGCTGGATATTCGTGTCAAAGGCTGTGTATCTAAGATTTGTTGCTTGATCTTATATCTGTAGGCCTAAACATTCATGTTCACATATACACAAAAGTCCGCTCTTTCGCTGGAAAAGTAAATGTGAGGGGCTACACACAAGTCTTTTCTGATTACGGTCAATTTATGGTAAGTAAACTTTTTCAGTACAAATGCTGTACATGTATGCTTATGATATATATTCACATTAAGAGGCTTAATACACTCTGAAATGTAATATTATGTGTTGTTCTTGCTAGATTTATACATGTATTTCTTATCAAGAATGCAATTCTTTTTCATTTCCAAAAACATTGCGCCCTGTTGCTAAGGCGCACTAATGAACAACCGTAAGATCAATAAGTTCACGTCTTTGTATTCCAAAGTTTTGTATAACAACTTAGTATTGACAGAGTGTGTAGTCGCGCAGCGTTAAGGCTATATTATTGACACACCTTTACAACGCGCGTTATATGCTGTCTTTACATAAAGAAAAGGCTTCCGGTCCCGGTATATAATTAAGTATACAGTTTAATCCAGATAAATGCTACACACACAGTCAGACCTGTACAGTTGGTTTTGCACTGGGGACAGTTACTCTTTACTTTGATGCAAATATTTGGACTGCACACTGTATATCTATAGAGGTAAAAAAAATATTTTAAGTAAAACGCACAAGCAGCGGGCGGTATACACCACACCTACTTTCTTAGGACAGGACTCAGCAAGCATTGTCTCCATCAACCGAATTTCATAACGCATTCAGCACACTTTCACTATTTTGGAACCATCTTGTTGAAGGGTCAAACCATGCCCTAAAATGGTCAACCCCATGCAAAATCCTAAAAGAACCGACATTCTTGTCTGCGTCGTAGGTTGGAATCAACAGAATTACAGTCCGGTTTTGTGGCCAAAAATTGTAAGCTAAAGTGTGCAGTAGATAAATGACACGCGCAATGTTCGTCACCTGTTAGGTCCCAGAGATAATTAAGTCACGCAGTGATATAGAGATTTATTGTAGTCTTCAACATACCTGTTTTCTCTTAGTACAATATGTACAATATTGCAAACAATTGAAAAAACTCTGAAGGGGCATTTTACATGAAATGATAATCCAAGAAATGATCTGGCATTTTACTGTTCCGGTCATAAAGAAGAATGTATAACGCAAAAAAAGGAAAATAAATAAATAAACAATCTGTAACTATTGATTTTAATTGACGAGCATGCATTTTATTTGATAAAGAATTCATTACAATTACGATATCGTTATAGAAAATAATCAAGTTGTTAACCTGTTGTCTCAAACTATACCGGCATTGATAGGATATAAAATCCGATGTGTAGGCCGAAAAGGTGTTAAGCCGTACCTGTTAAACAAACTGCATCAGATCCAACTAAAGAAGAGTTACCGCCATCATTTCCATCTGGAACAGTTATAAATATGTGAAAATGGCACGCATTAGCAGCATCTTTTAGCAGCTTTTGTACAGGGGTCGGCCATATTTAGTCGGCGGATCAGTTAGTACTAGGATAATCTATTCTGAATGGCCCTATATGTATGGCGCCAGAAGCGTCAGATGCACGAAATCTACAAGTTTATAACGCGCGTTATATGCTGTCTATGCATAAACAAAAGGCCACGGGTCCCGGATAACAATTGATCCACCTGAAATGTGTTTGGATTGATGTAACAAATACCGTAGCAGAAATAAAGATCCATGAAGGAGGTACAAAATGTGACATATGACATTAGTAAAATATAACTTTAAGAATACCAACTTCATTTACCGCGTAGGCAATGCATTTAATTCCTCATGAGAATACGACGACCTTGAAAATAGGACTTACGATGACCTCATTGAGGACAAGTTATATTAAGGCTATTGTGTATTGCAAACAACGCATACTTATTTTTAAAAGAGGTCATTTTGTCTTTTTTATTTTCCAAGTCCATTTTTCTTAACTTCAGTAAAAAGTATGCCTATCACCCCCAAAATTAACCAGATGATTTTTTATCATAACAAAACAAATCTATTTTTTACATTTGTCATGTGATTCTATATTGATTTGTACCTCTAATGATTTTGCCTGAATCAGACACAGCACAAGCAAATGCCAAAACAGAGCTGGATATTCGTGTCAAAGGCTGTGTATCTAAGATTTGTTACTTGATCTTATATCTGTAGGCCTAAACATTCATGTTCACATATACACAAAATTCCGCTCTTTCGCTGGAAAAGTAAATGTGAGGGGCTACACACAAGTCTTTTCTGATTACGGTCAATTTAAGGTAAGTAAACTTTTTCAGTACAAATGCTGTACATGTATGCTTATGACATATTTTCACATTAAGAGGCTTAATAAACTTTAAGATGTAATATTATGTTTTGTTCTTGCTAGATTAATACATGTATTTCTTATCAAGAATGCAATTCTTTTTTCATTTCCAAAAACATTGCGTTGCTAAGGCGCACCAATGAACAACCGTAAGATCAATAAGTTCACGTCTTTGTATTCCAAAGTTTTGTATAACAACTTAGTATTTATAGAGTGTGTAGCCGCACAGTGTTAAGGCTATATTATTGACACATACTATGTAAAAGAACAGCACCTTGAAAGCGTTGTCGCACTCTACGAGGGAAGGGGGGGTAGTGAATAACGTACACTTAGGTATGAGAAAAATAATACGCAAATAAATGTTTTCTTTAGGCTCAAGTCGTATAAGTTTCAAGTACACAGGACGTTGATATACGTCGCATACTCAGGGGGCAAGAAATAATTTAATTATGTACAATTTTTCAGCGTATATGATCGCATGGCTCATACGCTCGAGTGACGCTTAAGCTCAGGGGCCCCGAAAATTTTCCGGTGTTTTGGAGAGCACACAGTGCCCTTTGGTACGGTTTAGAACTATAATTTAGCTAGTCAAATTTCTAATTTCAAGAGGGGAATATTGGTATGATGTATTTTTCAGGCCCTCCCTGACCCCCACCCCCAGATCCGCCACTGGCTATGGTATTCCGCATTCAAAGTAACGTTCTGATGACAAACTAGTTACATGTTAAACGTAATTTTGCTTATTGATCAACGTATGCAAACGTATACCTGGTGCATATCAGCGTATGCATAGTGTATATACAAGAGCATGCCGTGTTTTTTTTTTTTTTTTTTTTTTTTTTTTTTTTTTTTTTTTTTTTTTGAGGTCAAATCGGTATGAGAGAGCGTAAGAATTATGAAGGATACCAAACTCAGAAAAAAATTAGCAATTCTAATACGAACAAAGTCGAAAGCACGGCGGAAGTGCGTCGCCCCCACGCCAGGATTATTAAAGACGTACTGCACGCTCGTGTCTGGACAAAAAACGGCGCTTATGCCTCGTGTTCAACATTTCAAAAAATTCGAATTTTGCTCAATTCAGCTTGTAATATGCCTCCAAAAGGCAAGGGAAAGAATTCGAATCTAAGAGAGCAGAAAAGAAGGGAGGATGAAAAAGAAAGAAGGGGAGAACAGGAGGCAAAACTGACGTACGCGGTCAGTACGTCATTACAAGCGTGTGAAGCAAGTGTGAAGCAAAAGGAAATTACTCTCGCCGTGCGTAGCATTCTCTTCATAAATGGTGAGTGCGTGCCACGTACGCAGGTAGCAAGACAAACTCAATAAATTAGTACATCGCACCTTGCAATTAGAGTTCCTGCTTCTCACGTGAACCCTGCGACTCGCAAGGCAGACTTGTGACTTTCCATTTCAAACTTTCCTCTACCTCTACGAACTCCACGGACTCCACTGCTCCCAATTCGCAGGGGGCGTACGATCCTCATCCCCAGAAATGCACTGCATGACGTCACATCTAGCCCACTGCGCATGCGTGCATTTTTAATGAGTTGCTAGATTGCCATAGGAAAATGAATGGGTTCGCGATTCGTGGGCCCATGGCGGATAATTGACAAACTAACGGCCAGATGCCGATAGACAGCAAGGCTGTGCTATGCTTCAACCAACTCCTGACTAAATATCGCTAGGGTTTTAAAAAAAATTCTGTTGTACACACGTACTAAGAAGTTTGCCGTGCATTGCCTAGCCTACCCTCAGCAAAACGCAAATATTGTCAGAAATAGTGATTTTAGACGGTAGATTCACTCAGAAACAAAGGCAAACTAATTCGTTGCCGATAGCACCAGCAAATGGCAGCATCATACAGAGTCTGATTAAAAACGTTCATGGCAATTGAAGAACTTTTACCACTGTACAATGGAGTCCAAAAAAGCACTTGGCACAAATGTAAAACTGCCCAGTGCAAGTCCAAAAATTCAATCGGTATTTTCAATCATATTATCGGATTCTACAAAAATTGACTGACAATATCACTATTCAACTAATCTCTTAATCCAAAATTCCTGTCATCATTTAGTACATTATGCAAAATTCTTCTTTCAGATTGCTATTTGTTTTAATTTTTAATGCTGCAACTATTCCAAAATAATCTTGTAGTAAAGGTAAAATGCAAATAAGAAGTGGAAGACCAATTTTACCCAAATTATTCATTTATTTGAATATAAAAAGAATAAGATCACGATTTAACAACTTAAAATAATCTTTCATCAACTCTTTCATGAATAACATATTAAACAAAAATAAAAGTTATAAATTAGTGGTAATGGCGTATTCTGGAATATATGACCTCTGCACATCATCAGTACCTGACTTGGTACAGTATAGTTACTACTTGGATACAGAGTTAAATTTAATAATGTAACAATAAGAACAATATATATTACAATAAACTTCTCTGCACATGTCAGGCGCTTGTTACCATGAACTAACACTACTTGACGATGGGCTGCCCAAAAGCTACCTAATAAAACAAATGCGTAAAGAGATGAATGTGATTTGTCATGTGCAACGTACTCCAAGACCACATGATGTGGCTGAGATAGATGTTGAATCTGAGCTTATTTTTGCCATCAAATCCTATGTGGCTGAAAACCCTGATACTGCATGTGGTAGTAGGCCAAGTTTCAAGGTTAAATTCTGTGGTAATGGAACCACTATATCTAGAAATTCTAATGTGTGTGTTATGAGCTTTTCAGTATTTTCACCTCGGCACCCTACTATCAGTCCAAATAGTCAATTTTGGCTCCTCGAGCATTTATCATACCCTGAGTGTCAGAGCAACGTAAAAGCTAGCTTGTTAAATATATACCTTGTGATGGAGTCGCTTTTACTAGCTCTGACGAACAGCGACAATCTGAGGGCGTTCTTCTTCAAAATTTTGCCTGGGGCGCTTCCATATTTGGAAGTCACACGTCACAGCTGTGTCCTCCTGGATCCATATTTGGAAGTCATAAGTCTCGTACGTCACAGGTTTGACCGCCTGGAGCTGCCTTTCCCGCCTCGCGCTGAAGTTATCTCGTGCAGACGAGACAAGAAGCAAAGTGCCTGATGAAGTTTGCATTGAAAATATCTTGCAGTCGAAGGTCAGTGCCACAATAGAAGCAACATTCTGCTTTAAAAACTGATTTTGGTGTTGCCATTGCGCAGCCCTTATAGTGGTATCGGGCATACAGTGTAGCTGTCAAATTTGGCACAGGGCAAGCACGTGTAATGCGCACGTGTACATCTCAGGACTAAATGTTCTTTGATAAGCAAAAATTACAAAAACATTGGATATATCTTTTCTGTTCGAAGAATATTATTTATTTTTTCACTTTACATCTTAAATACAGCAAATAAAATTAAATAAAGCAGAATTAAATCTGTTTTACGTTTCATTTTGGTCTGATGACATTCAACTGCAGATTCACTGCGGAGCAGTTCTATTTGATTGATGGAAGTGTAACATGGCCGCTGGTCACTAGAGCCGGTGTACCATGAAAATCTGACTCCCCCAAAATGTGACTCCCCAGTCAGATTTTCATTATAAAAATGTGACTCCCCAGTCAGATTTTCATTATAAAAATGTGACTCCCCAGTCTAATTTTCATAATGAAAATGTGACTCCCCCCATGAAATTTTGACTCCCCCCACAAAACTTTATAAATCTTATTTTATTGGAGTATATTACTTTTATATAGTAGTATGCATAATGGAGGATACATTTGCACTTTTTGTTACTAGTTTGCAGGTGAAAATTTTAATGAGAAATTAAGAAAATAAAAAAATTGTATTTTACCACCCAATGACTCCTTAATGAAAAAGCTTTTTATTTGATATTTGCATGGTGATCATTTCAACATTTGTCCCTTTAGTATACTTTATGACGAATATATTGGAAATATTTGAAAGTTTGGTGGTAAAATATTGGGTGCAAAAAATGAAAAAAAAAATCATGAAAAATCTTTATATTCATACCCATGGGATTTGGACTCATGAAGAAAAGGCATTATTTTATATTAAGCCACCATACCATTGTTTTTCACATGGTTTGCATTGTGATGTATATTTTGTTATTATTTGAAAGTTTGGTGGTGAAAATTTTGGTGAAACTTGATAATTTTTGAAACAAGTATTCATCTTACTGCCTGTAGGATTTGGACTCCCACAGCCTTTTCAAAGGAATCACTTGGTGAAAAAAAACATTTTTAATTTTCTTATTTCCTCATGAAAAATTTCAGAAAGTGCCAATGTATCCTCTATTATGCATACTACAAGATAAAAGTTATATATTCAAATAGAATATGACTTTAAAAAGGTTTGTGAGGGGGAGTCAAAATTTCATGGGGGGAGTCAGATTTTCATTATGAAATTTTAACTGGGGGAGTCAGATTTTCATGGGAGTCAGATTTTCATGTTACAGCGGTATTGTTGATATGGGTTATATATGAAATCAAGATCGAGCTGGCAATACCGGAATCTAGAACCTAGGGTAACTTATCACAGAGTCTGTGTGCATTGCCATTGTTGTGCTGTGATTGGCTAGTTGAGTCACGTGAAGCCCTACTGTTGCGCCCTCGCGTATTGCGTGAATGCTGCGCATTTCTGGCTATGTAAAATTCGTGCGTCTGGTTGTGACCGAGCACGACGAAGAAAAGTAGCCGTGTATACAGTAAGGTTAGATAAAATAATACTGGGAAAATTATAGATAATAGGTCCTGTGAGTATGAGCATTTGGCGCGCGCCACTTGCGCTGCGCCGTTTTCTCATCGTGTGCGGGGCTATTTTGGTGAGATTTTTGCCTCTCGCGCGGCTGAGCAAAATATCTCACGTGTTTGATATTTTTGGTCTCTTGAGGCAAATGTCTCAGCGTGTGCGGGGTGCAAGCGCCGATTGCTCACGCCATGCCAACAATGCGCATGTGCCGGTAGCCGGAAACAAAGAAAAATGGCAGCCTCCAGCGAAGTAAACAAAAATGTACACAGTTAAAGTTAGTCTGATTGATTAACGTGGTCACCATTTGCCATTACTTTCAGAAAAAAAAATAAATATGTAATGTTTCCTTAATCACATGATCCCACAGTTCGCGGTGCATCCGATAGGGGCAGGCCGGGAGGCATCTCTGCTGAGCAAAGAGCGCATCGTTTGCGGGGAGCTGAGGAGCGCGAGCATCTGGCGCAGCGCAAGTGGCGCGCGCCGAATGCTCACCGTGTGCGGGCCCCTTTATGTTACTACCTATATATACCAGTATATATTGGACAAATGACAATCAATTATGTATACAGACACTATTATCTTTGACATGAGTTATTACTCTTAACGTGCATATTTTCGTGACATTCCCCCATTACTACCTAATAATATTTTTGTTTTACTTTAAATTTGTCGATTGTCTTTGTTTTGTAAAAGGGCAAGATCTTTTTAAAAAAAAGCATGCCCGGATTTCGATTTCAGCGAAGGTTATCGATTTATTTCTTGTATGTTTGATGAAATATGTTGATACAGGAAACGCACGTCACATGACAATGACAAATTTGTGGAATCTTAAACAGCCATGCTACATATAGAATTACCATACATGGAAAAATACTATTTCGCGTTGTTTTTTTTTTTTTTTTTTTTCATTTCAACTTTATCCAACATAGTATTAAATAATACATATAACATTACAACAAAGTACAGTTGAAGGAGCACAGGGACACAAATGTATCATGCACTAATGACATTAATGAATTATACAGTTCGGTTAGACAAAAAAAAGTCAACTCTCATTATGCTGATTATCCGTTTTTATCGCAATTTAACAAATAATCACAAGAAAAAATATTATTTTTTACAATCTTATAAGTCCTCTTATGCCTTTTTACAGATCTCAGAATGACCCAGTTGGAGATACCACGAAAGGAGAAAGAAAACTACTTCCGCATGGAACTGTTACTGGATTGTGCAATATTTGTACTTAGAGACGTTCTCAGTGACCAGTTGCAATCACGATATCCGTGGCTGTTTGGACCATCAAGTAATGGCCAGATATCTGACGTTCTGAATGAATGTCCAGTGAAGACATGCTTGCAAAAGCTTCAGCGGAGGCAAATTTTGACTCAAATTCAAATGGACGTTCTCTATCCTCCTGGGAGCTCAGCCGCTGCTGTAACATTGCAGGACTTAGATATTACCCTGAGCGTAGTTTTGTTAAGAAATATCACAAATCTGTTGCCGCCTCAAAGTGCTAGCTGGACCAATCCCAAGGCCTCGGACACATCACTAGAGGCCAACATATGCAGAGTGAGGATGTACCGCAATACGTTCGCTCATCTAAAAGGAGGTCTTTCAGACACAAATTTCAAAGCCCAGTTCACTGATCTGAAAGATATTCTGCTCTCTTTGTCGAACATATATACTAAAGATGACTACGACGTGTTGCTGATTCAGCCACTAGAGGCTTCAGGTAGATATCCTTACAAAAACATTCCATTCTAAAAAGACGCTATCGGAATTAACATACAAATGCAAATGCATAGGTGTGCTTCGGCTCTACACTGGTCCTAACGACATTTTTTTTTTTTTTTGGCACCGAGGGGCTCTCGTATGGTCCTATCCCTGTGAATTTCCATCATGAGGCGATCAAACCTGGTGCCGAAAGGTGCATTACGCTACCTTTGTTTTGGCCAAGAGAATAATACTGCATTGTCCACCCTCTATCTCTGACTTGGCAGAATATGAATTTACTTGTATTTTTTCTTTTTCTTTTCTTTCTCTCTCTCTCTCTCTCTCTTTTTTTTTTATTTATTAATTTATTTCTTTTTAACAATATCGACCTGTTCAAAAACATACATCAAACGGAATGCATTAAACGATGCATTAAATATTCACTGGTGTGAAATTTTCTCTTGAAGCCGTCAAGTGAAACGGAGGTTTCAATCTTTAACTGTGGCCAAGAGAGTACCACGTTGCGTGACAGTAAACTGTAAACATGCACGCTCCATGAAACCCACACATGGTCAGCTGTGGCCAATTTAAAGGCAGACACGCTGTCTCGTGGGTAAATGGGCAATAAATCTTTAACTGCGTGATTCTATATTGAATTTGGCTGTTTTATTTATAGGTTGACACAACAGGCTTAAATACGCACCATGGAAGTGACTGAAGAGTTTCTGCCGATCTCCCCCCCCCCCCCCCCCCCGAGAAAATATATCACACCAATATTCCCCTCTTCAAATTATAATTTTGACTAGATAAATCATAGTTCTTAACCGTATCAAAGGGAATGTTCGCTCTCCAAAACACCATAAAATTCCACGAACCGAATCCCCCACCAAAGGGGCGATGGTGGGCTTTGGTGCCCCCCCCCTCCCCCCCCCCCGGCTTTCAAATAATCCTGGGTCCTCCCCTCAATATTACATCGTCTTGGAGATCATTCCACCTGGGGAGTCCCACTAGATTGCTGTCAGCTTAACCGGCTTAAATGTCTGCCCCGCCTACTAAAAGAGGTAAGGGGGTAATTTACTTTTGTGCCTGCTCGGCTCCCGACAGCTGATAGCAATTTAGCGTGAAATCCCAGATGGATCGACCTCAATCTGTGGTAACCCAGTCATAAACACACTAAGTAGAGTGCGTATTATTGTGTATTGTTTAATAATGTACCAGAGAGAAGCCCCTCAGCAAAACGTTTGTGTTTATTTAAAGATAATAAGAAAATACTATAATAAGAGTGAAGTGAATTTAAGTAAATGAAATATATATTTGTTGATAGCAGTCAGTGTACATCCTCATTTTTCGTTGTGTGTAAACTGATTAAGTTTTAAAACTGGGGTGGGGGAGCGTTAGAGCCAGCAACTAGAACTTTACGGGGTAACGTTTAATCACATCATGATGGACATTTACGGGTGTAGGGCCAGAAAAGAGCCTGTCGATTTCAAATTAGAGCCCAGGGGTCGAATTACATACGAGGATCAGAGTAGAGCGGTAACAAACTTGTACTGACACAGCAATGCAAGACACACACGATATGACAAATTTACTGGTACCGATGTGCCTGAAAAGTATTGAACCAACAAGTATATTACACTTTCACAAACGAACACTGCTAATTAATACATACCACGAAATTTCAAAATTTTAGTCACATTAACAAAGACAAACACAGTTTTAAATTTATGAAAACCTCATTTTAGCCATGGCATGCAACAGGAATTCTGCACCATTAATCACATCGACAGTGATTTTTTTAAGAAATCGAGAAAATGTGCCTGATGCAAAGTGTGGCATTAAGATTTTATTGAAACTCTTTCAGAAGCACCTTGCAAGCTGCTCTCCACAGAGTTGCCAAACACAAACACAGAGCTGAAAGGGCGTGATGACATTGTTGCCAAAATACAGGAAGAAATCAGAGGTGATACTCCACTCATTCTCCTAACCGGGATGGGGGGTATCGGTAAGACAAGCATTGCCGTAAAGGTCGGACAGAACATGCAAAATGTGCTGTACATTTCTATGAGACAAGTAACAGATGTCAACTCTGTCAAGTTATCATTTGTTCAACACTACCACCCAACCCATTTTTTGAAAGATTTGTACTCTGATTATCAGAACATTTTCAAACAGACATTATCTAGTTTGACAACAGATACACTTCTTATCCTCGATAATAGTGACTCTGTTTTAAGTTCAAATAGGCAAGAGTTCTGTGATTTCTTGAAAGATGTAATTGATTCTACAAAACACATTACTTTGTTATGCACCAGTCGTGAAAGGTTTGATTTCACAACACATAACATAGTTGTGTTAGACATCGGTCCACTTGATAGTACCTCATCCTGCGACGTCCTATGGGAAAGGAATTCAACCAATCCCTCGGACAGCGAGTTAAAGGATTTGGAAGAAATGGCAGAAATGTGTCAACATAACCCCCTTGCATTAAAATTGCTAGCTGCATTACTTGACACAAAACAAACAAAAGCAGTATTGAAGGAAATGAAAACCGAAAACATGCTCGATACTCTGTCCGTTCCCAGCATGCCCAAAGAAATCATGCATTGCTTTGATATTTCTTGCGAAACACTAGAACCTAATGCAAGAAACGTCTTTTTTGCACTTCATATATTTCCGGTTGCCTTTAAGCTGGAAGAAGCCTCAATCATTTTGAATGAAGCCTCAATCAATTTAAAATTATCTCAAACAGATTGTAAACGTATCCTAGAAAGTCTTGCCAATAAATCACTTATTACTGCAGAAAATAATGTCTACGACATCCACCCTTTAGTAAAGGAATATGCAGAACAGAATGCCCAGAGGCATGGCATTGAAATGTCTAATGCTTACTGTAGTTATTATATAAGAGCTCTCACTCAGCTTGACAATCAATGTGTAGGTGCTTTAAAGGCAGAATCTTTATCGATGATCGTTCCACATTTGCTGCATACTGCAGCTTTACTTACCAAAAATTTAGAAACAAAAGAGGTGTCTGAAAAACGAGAACGTGTAGAGAACTTAGAATTGATTGCAAAGACGCTCCGTGCCAATTGTCTGTATACGGATGCTCTGGGTGTATACGAATCAGTAGTCCATGAAAAGGAGAAACTGCCCCAGGTAGGTCCCAAACACATAGACACTGCCTCTTCGTACAATAATATTGGTGTATTGCTGCAGGAAATGGGTAGATATGAAGAGGCGCTTGATTATCACCAAAAATGCCTCGAGGTGAGAGAGAAAATTCTAGGTCCCAAACACCCTGATACTGCCTCATCGTACAATAATATCGGTATTACACTGCAGGCATTGAGTAAATATAAAGAGGCGCTTGATTATCACAAGAAATGCCTGGCAATAGAGGAGTTGGGCGACAGGGACCTTTCTAGAGCCAGCGCGTACAACAATATTGGCAATGTATTGCAAGAAATGGATAAGTGTAGAGAAGCGCTTGATTGTCACAATAAGTGTCTTAAAGTGAGAGAGGAGAAACTAGGTCACGAACACCCTGATACTGCCAGCTCGTACGACAATATTGGTATTGTACTGCAGAAATTGGGTGAGTATGGAGACGCGCTTTGTAATCACCATAAATGTCTTGCAGTGAGGAAGAAGATTCTCGGTCCCAAACACCCTGATACTGCCAGCTCGTACAACAATATTGGTGTTGTACTGCAGGAAATGGGTAAGTACCAAGAGGCACTTGATTATCACGATGGGTGCAGAGCAGTGAGAGAGGAGTTACTGGGTCTCAAACACCCTGATACTGCTTCATCGCACAACAATATAGGTAATGTGCTGCAGAAAATGGGTAAGTGTGAAGCGGCGCTTGATTATCACTATAGATGTCTAGCAGTGAGAGAGGAGGTTCTCGGCAATAAACACTCTGATACCGCCAAGTCTTACGTCAATATTGGTAATGTTCTGTGGGAAATGGGTAGGTATAAAGAGGCGCTAAATTATCACAAGAAATACCTAGAAGTGACAGCAGAGAAACACGGTCACGAACATTCTGATATTGCTGGCTTGTACGGCAGTATCGGTATTGCACTGCAGGAAATGGGTTCGTATGAAGAGGCCCTTGATTATCACAAAAAATGTCTTGCAGTGAGAAAAAAGATTCTCGGTCCTGAACACCCTGATACTGCCAGCTCGTACAACAACATTGGTGTTGTACTGCAGGAAATGGGTAAGTATGAAGAGGCCCTTGTTTATCACAAGAAACACCTTACAGTAAGTGAGAAGATACTCGATCCCAAACAACCGGAGATTGCCAACATGTACAGCAATATTGGTAATCTACTGCGAGAAATGGGTAAGAATGAAGACGCGCTTGATTATTACTATGAATGCCTTTCATTGAGAAAAGAGATTCTCGGTCTTAAAAACTCAGACACTGCCAAATCGTACAATGATATTGGTAATGTACTGCAGGAAATGCGAAAGTATGAAGAGGCACTTGATTATTACCGCAAATGCCTTTCATTGAGAAAGGAGATTCTCGGTCTTCAACACTTAGACACCGCCACAGCGTACAAGGATATTGGAAATGTACTGGATAAAATGGATAAATGTAAAGACGCGGTTGATTTTTACAAAGAATGCCTTTCAGTATTAGAGGACAATCTCGGTCACGAGAACCTTTTTACTGCCCGTTTAAACAGCAATATTGGTACTCTTCTGCATAAAATGGGTGAGTATAAAACGGCGCTTTATTATCACAAAAAATGTCTCGCGGTGAGAGAGAAGATTGTCGGTCCCAAACACCCTGATACTGCCAGCTCGTACAACAATATTGGTATTGCACTGCAGAAATTGGATAAGAATCAAGAGGCGCTTGATTTTTACAATAAATGCCTTGAAGTGAGAGAGGAGAAACTAGGTCCCAAACACCTTGATACTGCCAGCTCATACAACAATATTGGTATTGCACTGCAGAAATTGGGTAAGTATGAAGAGGCGCTTGTTTATCACTATAAATGTCTAGCAGTGAGAGAGGAGATTCTCGGTCCCAAACACTCTGATACTGTCACCTCCTACAACAATATCGGTGTTGTACTGCAAGAAAAGGGTGAGTATAAGGATGCTCTTAATTATCACAAAAAATGTCTTGAGGTGAGAGAGGCGAATGTCAGCCAAAAACCCTTAGATACTGCCAACTCGTACTACAATATTGCTAGTGTACTGCAAGATTTGGGTGAGTATGAAAAGGCACTTGATTTTCACAATAAATGCCTTGCTGTGAGAGAGGAGAATCTAGGTCCCAATCACAATGACACTGTTACAGAAATCAAAATAATTGATTACCTGAAAAGACAGTGTCTTGCTGAAGCAGCCAGGTCACAAGTCTGTTCGATAGTTTAGTCGAATCTTGTTTGACCTCTTTCAGATGTCCCCTAAACGTTTTTAAATGTGTTTTAATTACACTTGGTTATGCAGAAAACGTCTAGGACACCAATGACATCCGCAAGTCTTATCTCTATTTAAGGTCATATATTGACGTAGGCAAGATTGAGGATTCGTTTTTGATGCAATTGACTGCAAGTGTTTGTCCTCAGCCACCTAGCCGCTATATGAAATATATGAAGTGCATTACATCTAGTTTATTGTTTACTCCTCTGCAATTATCACCATATTATACTTCAGTATTTCTGGATAGTTGTTTCTTCAATTCCGTATCTATGGCTTCACAGATACAAAAGTCCTTGAATATTTTAAGCAATGTACAATCTATATTCTAATCGTTCGATCTTCACTTCTTCTTGTCAACCAAGCCAAATATTCACTAAACGCATTATCTACTGACTTTTATGGGCTCTTCTTGTTAAATCCATTTTCAAATTCTGCAACTTCTTCCAGACCGTCATATTTCATGTAAAATATCTACTTTCCTGTCTTTACTCGCATTGTTTACATCCATTTTACAGTTATATACATTTTCGCCGAGTGTTTGTTTATCAGCACTGTACCTAAACCTAGTAAACATATAATAATCATCTGATTCATTTTACTTACGTCTGTAAAAATGCATTCAGTCTGTACAAATGTACCAGCAGGTTTGGATTTTGATTATATTTGCTTGAATTTTACACGTGCAAATATTTGTATATTTATTATATCAATGAATCATTGTAGACATGTCTCTTGTTACAGAAGAGTTGTTAATTCTGCAAGTATTGGTATACTGAAGTAAATATGTAATCTTATTGAAAACTGTGTTTCATCTGTAGCCTGTATTATATGTATCAAAAACATTTTAGAATAATAAATGAATGGTTAAGGTCATCTTAGAAACTATATAAACTAATATGCCTAAAAAACTTTGAATAAAGTGCTTCCAAGGTTTTGATTCACGATATGAACTAGATGTTGTCTTAGCTTTGCATATGCTTTGGATGTTGACTATCAAAATTCAGTAAAATCAATAGCTGTTATGAATTTTCATGAACGATTTTAAAGTATCCAATTTAATTAAGACTGCATAATAGTGATTTAAGGTTTTTTGTGTTTTTTATTTACAATGTTTGTTGTCTTCATTTTGTTGAAATATGATTACGTATTTTTTATCAACATACAGTACGTCGCTAGCTAAGGGTGATATAAAGTGAATCACTTATAACCAAAAGTGAAAGAATACACAAATACCCTAAGACGCTCAGTATTTTTATATACCAGTACTCAGAAATGGTAGATCTGCATATACTTTTATCCCATGGGCACTCAGAACTTTTTAAATTTCAGCGTATAACTTAATTGTATTTAACTATTTTCGAGAAAATGACTGATTCAGTATTAAATTACTGAAAGCTCCTTTTGTATATTAGTGGACAATGTTATCATGCGTTTTAGTGATTTTTATCACTCTCTTATAATGCATGTACAATCCAACTTAAAGTTGCAAGAATATCATCATTATTATTATTATTGGTAGTAGTAGTAGTAGTATCACATTTTCTATGTGCAATTCACCTGTGAATATATTTATAGAATAATTTTGTTGATATGGAAATATTCTTTACTACTTTTAAACAATAAAGATTATGAGAGAACAGTTTCATTAGCTCTGTATGTATAAATTCAAATTACTGTTTTTCTTTTTATCAAGAGCTTGTAAAATATGTGGGTATTACCTCCAATATTTCTGTGACTGTCAGTCACCATCATCGGGGAGTAAATGACTAGGGTCATTTCACCTGGAATGAAAA
>NW_019775480.1:1027145-1048799 GCF_001039355.2 Lingula anatina | reverse complement strand
TCATTTCACCTGGAATGAAAACACAAGGCCAGTGATTAGGGGCAATTGACCTGGATTTTCATTCCAGGTGAAATGACCCTAGTCATTTACTCCCCGATGATGGTGACTGACAGTCACAGAAATATTGGAGGTAATACCCACATATTTTACAAGCTCTTGATAAAAAGAAAAACAGTAATTTGAATAAAGATTATGGAAAAGCTGTTTTAAGTTGTAAAGTATGTTAAATAAAAATGAATTCTTAGTAGTAAGTCTTTGGTTCTTTCTAAGCTCATTGATTACTTATCAATAACTATAGATATCCCCTTCACCTAAAACAACCCCCTAATCTCAAACAAAGAGATTCATATTGATAACAAATGTATTGTATTATAAATACAATTATTGACTTTGGGTGAGGTCATGTCGGGCAAGTTTTCAACCCGAAGTTAAGATAAATCGGAGATCGATTATCCCAGCTGAGTGTCGAATATATCCTAGATGAACGCAAAGACTATAATATGACTGTTTAATTACATGATCGTGAGCTTTGAGAACAAGACAAAATGAGAACTTGAATTCAAGCTATTGCTATAAACGAATGCGCGGTAGTTACCTGCTACTATTAAAAATGAAGACCTGCCACAGACCATTATTATCGCATTGTGCAGACCGTATTTCATATATATATATATATATATATATATATATATATATATATATATAATTTTTGTAAAAAATGAAGGCGTGTGCAGACCACAGAAAATTTCTGGCACATGTTAATTGTTTTCAATTGAGTCGCGGGCTAATAAACTATAATGTACGGCTGTTTGTCTAGCAACCAGTGCGCAAAAGTTTTAAATTTCTGTATTATTGTGGCTAAAATGTTTATAAACAAAAACTCAGAAAATCCATCAGTCTGTGATTATGACTGTTTCTGCATTTTCTTAGTAAGAAGAAGGAAGTAGAAAAATACATTGCTATAAAGACAGGTAAAGAAGATATGTTGGAAACACATTCCATTACCATAACGTGTTAAAATGTCCACCTCTAGTACGTTATAACGTTGTCGATATGTAGCACACAATAAGCATGTATACGTGTAGTATGTATGGATGTATGAGTGGATGAAAGTATTTCTATATATTTATGTTCTTTTTTATTTATCAGTATTTAATTACCGTAATTATCATCAGTATTATATTATATGCACTTAGAGTGAAGAAAAAAAAGAGTTTAATCTGGAATAAAATTTGTCACATTTGGTTAAAAAAATTCACTTATGGCTATCCCCGTGTGCAATGGGTGACGATATTGGACTATGCTGGGCTTGAAAGGATAACTGACAGATGTAACTGTAGTATGCACTCTGATCTCCGGAACATGAACTCATCGTAAATCGTATCTCTCAAACCTGTAAAACGTTATCTTAATGTTATCAGACGCTGAAGTAATGTGTTATATCAAGTTGGACAAATATAGAGGTCCGGACTTGAATTCAACATCTCTACCAGTTCCATCCATGGCTGACCTCACAACAGAGCTTTGTCATATCTCAGACAAATATGTTTGCGTCTACACGTGGACATTTATTTTGGCCTTTTTAATTTCTATTTCGAGTTATCTCGCATCTGTGTTGTATTCTCTACTTGTTGAACATTAAAATTGTTGCGATTAGAAAATCCCTTTAAAAGAAACGCGACTGAATGATAATCATATACATACTGTAGTAAACCGCTATACAACCCCCTAATCTCAAACAAAGAGATTCATATTGATAACAAATGTATTGTATTATAAATACAATTATTGACTTTGGGTGAGGTCATGTCGGGCAAGTTTTCAACCCGAAGTTAAGATAAATCGGAGATCGATTATCCCAGCTGAGTGTCGAATATATCCTAGATGAACGCAAAGACTATAATATGACTGTTTAATTACATGATCGTGAGCTTTGAGAACAAGACAAAATATATATATACGTGGGCGCATGTAGGCCTATATGACGTCTCACGCGCTCACATAGTAAGCCTAAATTGTGTCGACGGACAACAAACAACGTAGGCCTAAACAACAAGATCAACAACCTACACTCAATTTGGTAACGTACGTAGGCCTATGTATCGGTATGTAGGTATGTATCAGACCCCCCCCCCTTTCAAATAAGCCTGGATGAGTCCCTCTGGTATGTATCGATGGGGCCGTAGCAATAGTCCAAAGGTTCATTGGTCCGAAAAGTGGTAACATTTTCATCTATTTTTTAATCGAGGGTTCATTGGTCCGAAGGTTCTATAGTGAATATTCGGACCAATGAATCTTCGGACTATTGCTACGGCCCCATCGATACATACCAGAGGGACTCATCCAGGCTTATTTGAAAGGGGGGGGGGGGTCTGAACGACAGGCCTCTGATGCGAAGCCTACCATCGCTCCTTTGGTGTGGAGTTCGGGGGTGCATGCTGAAGGACCCCGAAAGTTTTTTTTTTTTTTTTTTTTTTGAGAGCAATCAGTGCCCTTTTTCAAGGTTGAGAACTATAATTTAGTTAGTCAAGATTCTAATTTTAAGAGGGGAATAATGGTGTGCGATAAATTTTTCAGAAACCGAAAGGGGCTATTCCTATATAATGGCCTCGGAGGCTCCTCATTAGCCCACAAAATGCCTTTGCTTTGAGAGCAGCTTGTCTTGATATATGTATGTAAACGAGGTCAAGGCCATTTGTGTGGAACCCTTGCTGGGCGAGAAATGAAACTTTTCGACCGTTTTACATAAGTATAGACCTCTACTCTTTACTAAGGTCATGATGTGGTAAGTATGTTCTAGACTTTCAGACGTTTATGCATTAACAGCAAAGTGAGGCATATTTGGAAAATATGATTAGAAGCCGGAGAGGATTTGTTTTGATTCTTCCTCAGGTGTCAACGTACGCCTACACGGCTACAGCGTATATACAACACGCACTCGTACACGTACAGTGCATTACTGGGATAATGGGGTTATGTTCGTCCAGAATTACTTTAATAAATATGTCTGTGGTGTTGGCAAAATGTCTGACTATTCAGTCATTGCGGATTGTACTACCGGTAAATGTCTTAATTTAAAAGAATTGAACATTGGGCTTACTACCAGTAGTATAGTTGCCATTGTAAATTTGTACATTATTTTTCTTATTAATCTTTGTTGTAGACATGCATGCTGGTATAGCACTGATAACCAACAACAAATTGTAACCTGTGAAGTACTGTCTTATTTATGATGGTGCTTAAACAAAGACATACTGTCATCATGGTCAAGTTATTGAGTCAGTTGTAGCTACTTTAAGACGAGGTAATCCCAGACACTGGGCATCCTGCTGACTAATCACACCTCTCCCACTCTACATATCGTCACATCTGACACCATGGCATGGTCCTTGTGTAGAGCACTGAGGTCACATGTCAGTCACATGACCAGTATTCAGCTCACCCTGGTGGTGGCGGTGTTGTACATAGCAGTGGCTGTGTGGACATGGACTTGGCTGCCACTGCTGGTGTATATACTCACATTCCTAGGAGGACTTATGGGGTCCAGGTAATATCTTCTCTTGCCTCCCCCTCTCTCTCTCTCTCACTTTTTCTCTCTCTCTCTCTCTCTCTCTCTCTCTCTCTCATGAAATACTTGAATTTGAGTGCTGCAGAAATATTCAAAGTAGATTTCAATTTTGAAACATTTGCTGGCAGGATAATTGCTATCTCAGTTCTAGTTTGAAATGTAAGAAGTATTATATGAATTCAATATCCAATAGATCTCTTTAAATTTAATGATATTGCAGGTATCTTCTGCAACAGCAGTCCCTTTTCCGTACAGACGGGACCATACACATTGTTTACAATACTTACAAAGGGCTGCTGAAGTTGGTATCACCTGATGGGCATCATATTGATGACAGCCAATCGACATCCAAGACAGTAACGGAGGAAGTGGATAAATTTGTGGACCTTATTAGCATGGATTTTGTAAAGGTATAGCATATTAATTTATGTTCTGCTTATTTTTATAGTTTTTTTATACCCAGGCAATTTTTATGTACAGATACTGTTATCTGTCTGCGTATGACAGATCTTAAATCGAAGAATAATTGTAAGTTTCTTATAACTTCAGACTGCAGTTACTATAGTTAATTCAAGATAATTCACCTTTTGCTAGAAAAATGCAGATTTAAAAGTAAATTAAATTGATTTCCTTTCACAAGTTATCTAGGATTTGGAAATACATGTAGTTGTGTTAATTTATCTTCAGCTTCAAGATATAGCTTTGATCAATATTTCTAAGTGAGATTTATGTTATTCATGAAATATCTCACACTATATTTGTTTTTATTATGCGACAGATTTGGTATGATATAATCAGTAACAACAGCCAGTGCATGGAGGAAGCCTCCCAACTGCTCACAGGTCTTCTCAGGGATAGTACCCACAGGATAGGGAAAGCTGGGAGACAGAAATTAGTACCAGTTTTGCTCACAGTGTTTAGGTAGGTGCTCACCTCCTAAGAAGTTATTGTGTAAGGTAGTTTTTAAAGGGAGTGAATTTTTCCCACATTATAGCTTTAATAACATATGGCAATGAATAGATTTGTAAGCAAATCTAACACAATCAGGTCACAGCTAACACAATCAAGTCACACCCAATGCAACTAGTCATACCTAGTACAATCAGGGTCACATTTTTCATGTATAAAACCAGCTGGTCTCATTTATTGAGGAAATAGGGTTATAAAACTATATCTTTACATGTTTGTATTCAAGGGGCCATATCAAAGGATACCAAGCATCTGTTCATTACCTCAAGAGGCAGCCAGCATACAGGAAAAAGAAAGATCCCTCAAAGATAGAGTTCAAAAAGGTGAAAACAATTGAGGAGGCTTTTGAGAAACAGGTAGGAAAGATTAAATAAATGCTCGGATTAGTAACTTTCAGAAATAAATGCAGTGATCCATGGAAAGATGATGTTCCAAAATTCATTCTAAGCTCACCTTGAATTATAAATGCTGATGAATTTAATTTTTGCGAAAAGAAGAAGGGAAGAACTGGTCTGATGGGTTATTACAGTTTAGGCTACTGAAGTGGATTAAATATACATTTAGAGAATAAAGCCTTTTGGGTGTTTAAAATTGAAAATCTGGATTATCATTATTATTTATAGCTGCATGCCTTGGGCTTTTGCCTTTTTGCGTCTCTTTACTTTCTGTGCCAATTTTCAATTTGGGTCAAATAATGGGGTCCACATTCAAGAAAAAACAGAAAAACTTAACACTTATCCCCATTCTGATGTTTCTGACAACCGGTTTTATTACAATTAATTGCTATTCCCAGGTTCACTTCCACACAGCTCTGTATGATGAGGAGACAGAGGTGCAGTATGTGAGAGCTGTTACAAGACTTCTGCTGGCCACATTGGCACCTGACAAGGTTGCTTTTTAAAATAAAATGTTTATTGCAGTCAAATTTTTATTCATGTGAACACCATTTTTTTTTTTTTTTTGCTTTTAGTGTGGTGTTGTGAAAATTGACACAACTTAAAATAAGTGAAATACAAAATACAGTTTGCTTTAGATTTAAATATAATAATAGCATAAACTGATTCCCCTTTTAAATTTCTGGGTTAATTGTTCATTATTCTTAGTGAGAGGCTTTGAATATGATGTGTTTGGTAATTTTAAGGAAAAAATTGAAAAATAAATCCTGGAAAATTAATGTATTTGCAATGTAGAATTCCAAGGTTCATTATGTGCTGTTGATGATATATTTTCAAACAGTATTCCCTGAATTATTTTCTTCACATTTACCAGGTCTACAAAACTGAGAGTGCGACAGAGATGCTGGTGGAAATACTCGCCTGTAACATGCTGCTCCCTCTGGTGAGCAAACTGAGCGACAGTCACACTTTACACAGGTGCATAGTGGCAGTTCTTTCTGATGAGGAGCCAGAGATAGTTCCACCCCTAGAGGGAAGCATAAGTCAAGACAAGACTTTGATGAAGTCACCAGACAGTGAACGAAACCAAGGTCAAGCTGCAAGTTTGCCACCAGATGGAACCCCTGTACAGGATGGACTAGGTTTTGAGCAGAAGCAAGAATTACTAAAAGGAAGCAATTCCAACTCAAGTGAAGCGGAAAATACTCATGAACTTAATGAACAGGAAACACATTTTGATTCTGAGAAGTCTGCAGATCTTCAGGAATATGAGCAAGATGAACCAGAAAGTGATCTGGAAAAATGTGGAGAATTTGTCTCATCTAGTTTAGGCCAATACTTTAGACTGTTGCCTGAAGGGAATTCAGCGCCTGTCTCAACCAGCACAATGAGCACAATCACAGCTAACACAACCAGCACAATGAGCACAATCACAGCTAACACAACCAGCTCAGGAAGTTCTTCTTACCCATTTTCTACTCTAACACAACAATCCAAGCCCCAGACTACCCAAACAACAGCTGTGAAAACTACAGTAAATTCTGATCACTCTCCTGAATCCAAGCCACAGAATAGACCTACAGAACTTACACTTGATCAAGAGGCTATCAAGAGAGCATTGCTCCATGAGTCAAGTTCAGATACACCCTTTGAGGAAGTTGGTGTCAAGGACATGCTAACTGTGTCAAGTTCAAGGTCGTCTTCAAGTGATGTGTCAAGGTCAGATGAGGTCATATCTTCAGTGCAAGGTCAAGGGTCAGGGGTGAAGGACAGTAGGGAAGCCACATCCACAGAAGGTACAAATATATTTAGAGAAGCTAGCAGAAATGGTGAAACCCTCAGCAAAGTTGGAGGGAATTCAACCTCAAAAGAAGATAGTATCAGTTCATCTGTCAGTAGGAAAATAGAGGAACCTCATCAACAGGGTTCATCATTTTTGGGGAGATTCAGAAGGCAGAATGAGAAGAGTCCCAGTAAATCTGCCAATGGTAACTTCAATCTGACGGGACCATCTTTTTTGCTTTCTGGAGAACAGACTGTGGAGGCAGAGAAAGCAGTGCCCCAAGGCACGTTATCAGGTGAGACATTTTCTCATGGGATTGAGGCTGCGTGGGAGCCAGAGAATGATGATAATAATCAGCAGTCAGAGAGCAGTGATGTTAAAGAAGGCTCCTCTGTGTTGACTGCTGGAAGTCTTGAAAGTGAGGGAGAGATAGCTGTGTCTGGGATAACAGGACATATTGGAATTGCCCAACAGAGACGCCCTTTGAAAGTCCATTGGAGTGATGAAGAGAATCAGCAGGAGGTTACAGGATCAGCAGTGCCTCATTCTGGGGTTGCTAGGAGACAAGCAGCACAGGGGGAGGCTGATGGAAGAGCCAATGTTGACAGGCAAAGAGGTATTTTTACAGCAATGTCCAGAGCAGATAGCACTGAGATATTAGACAGACCACACACTGACCATAGCCCTGGTCATCTACATCGCAGTGCATCCATCAACATTCCACTTCAACTGGACAAAGCTGACCACCAGATGTCCAGTTCCCCTGTCGTTGGTTCCAGTGGAAATGAAAGTGAAAGTGCTCTGTCTTCAGAGATGGACAGTGTTAGCGTAGAGGATATTCAGAGTTGTGTTTCCAATGCTCAAGCTACTACTGGAGTTCGTCAGAAACGCATCATGAGGCAAAGACAGGTTGTTACAACAACGGAGGTGCCAAATTTTATTTTCCAGAATGTGTATATTACACAGACTGAGACTGCCACAGAACCTTCATTTACATCTAACAAGCCATATACTCTGTATAAAATAGAGGTAAGTATACTTTATATAAAATGCAGGTAGATGAGAAAAGAATGGTTATGTAAACTTGCAATGTGTGTAAAATAGATCATGTGTAGATAAATTTCTAATTTAAAAAAAATTTTATGAGATATTATTTCCGTGTGAGACAGAAAAGCTTTCATAGGTGTGAGTTAATTAGTTATGGACAAGATAAAAATGTGACTTAGATGATATTTTCCCATAAGTTGTGATATTTAATTTTTCAAAAAAAAAAAAAAAAAAAAAAAAAAAATAATAATAATAATAATAATAAATTGCTGATAAGAAAATTATAACAGAATGTGAATATTACTATGATCATGCATTGCAGTATGAAGCCTGGTATTTAACTGAGGAAGAAGAGTTTATCCTGCAGAAGAAAGTGGTTTGGAGAAGATTCAGAGAATTTGTAAATCTTCATTCCAGGTTGGAAAACAGTGACTTGTATAAAAAATGCATCAAAGGTAGATTTTGTCACTTCTTGTAAAATAATGATATTTTGGAGAAATGTGAATTATTGATACACATTGGATTAATCTCACAAAGTTTGAAAATGTTTACGTGCAGAGAAGCATATCTATAAGTCATAGATATAATTTTTTTCTCTTCTGAGTTTTTTAGGTCCAGACTTTATACTTTTTGCTTGTAACTTTTAAGAAAATTGAAAGATGGTAATAATTTCAAAATTTACAATCATGATATTTTCTACAAACAACAGTTACTGTACAGGTATTTCATGTATACTTGTATGTCTGGCAAGACACTTGTTTGTTTCAGAAAATTATAATTATTGTAATCATTACAATCATTATGATTATAGGAACTTTGGGGTCATTACACGACTGATAAATGTATTTCCAATAAATTGGCTTGTTTTTCTCATTGGTAATGAATATAAAGCAATATGTCATATGTATTGTTATAGATGTGAAGGGCCCAAAGAAATGGCTAACCATGCCTTTTGGTATAGGGAACATGGGACAAGAGAACATTGACAGTAGGAAGAGCACCTTGGAGGTGTACTTACAGGTAAGTTATCATACCAGCTGATAGATGGAGGGATGGGTGAAAGTAAAGAAAACAAGGGACAGAAACAGCATTGCAAAGGGAAAAATGGGGAAAGAAATAAAAAGGTAGAGAAAGAGTAAAGTAGGGCAAAATAAAGATAGACAAGGGGGTATAGTAATTTTTATTTTTTTTGGTTAAATCAGAAACACGCAGGCAGGTACATCACAGAACTGAACAGAAATATTAACCCAGGTGTGTTGTTATTGCAGACCCTGTGTGCCAAGAGTGGTCTGTCTGTTTTATCACAGAAATTAACAGAAATATTAACCCTGGTGTGTTGTTATTGCAGACCCTGTGTGCCAAGAGTGGTCTGTCTGTTTTATCACAGAAATTAACAGAAATATTAACCCTGGTGTGTTGTTATTGCAGACCCTGTGTGCTAAGAGTGAGCTGAACACCAGTGCAGAGATGAGAGAGTTTCTGGCATATGCTGGGGATGGCANCCTTGGTGTCTTGTTATTGCAGACCCTGTGTGCTAAGAGTGGTCTGTCTGTTTTATCACAGAACTGAACAGAAATATTAACCCAGGTGTGTTGTTATTGCAGACCCTGTGTGCCAAGAGTGAGCTGAACACCAGTGCAGAGATGAGAGAGTTCCTGGCATATGCTGGGGATGGCAACATAGCCTTTGTAAAGAAACCTCCTCAAGTCACACAGATAGACAAGGTATAGTTAGTTAAACACAAAACGTGAGTGTGACTGCTGTGGGTGTTTTGGGTGTGATGACTGAAAGCCTCTAAAGATACACACAGATAGACAAGTTGTATATTTTACTATTATGCTGAGGTCAGATTTGAATGAGACTGGTGTGTCAAGGGTAGGTATGATAGTTATGAATTCCACTCTTGTGTTGAAGGTTAGTGTAACAGATGTAAGGTTTCAAAGAAATGCAACTTGCATTTGATTCTTTGGGTTGCTTTGGTTTGTTAAAAATACATAAGTGGATAGATGAGTAAAATTATTGATGTATGAAATAATAGAATGAACAGATAATTTAAAATTGACAAGTAAATAAATAAATGATAAAGTAGAACAGAAAGTTTTAAAAGATGTATAGAACCTGCATAAGGAATTATAAATAATGGCTCACAATTGTTATAAAATAAATTAAAGCAATACTTGGATCCATACAGGTGATAGTAAAGACAGTGTCAGGTGTGTTTGACAAGCTGGACAAGTTGGTAACAGTGCCTACTAGAGAGAAGAGGGCCAAACTAGAGAGCACTTCTCCCACCACTGCCGCCGATGTTGAACTGCCAGAGGATACAGATGCTCTGAGGATAAGATCCAAGGCTGAAAGTGAGGTATGAAAGGTTATGAATTTTGACTCATCCAGGTGTATTTTACAAATTAATGGAATTCAAACCTCTACAACATACGTCACTCTCAAAGTTTTATTGTCAATTTTTAATTTTTTACTCAGGATCAAGTACTTATGACTACAGCACTTGAAGAATTAGTATCTTCCCATGAAGCAGTTGGCAATGAGGATGGTACTGTCACATGCAAGGATCAACGTGCAGCTTCTGCTGGGACAGAAATGCTGCTTTCTAGACTCAAACACCAATTATCAATTCAAGAAGAAAACAAGGACTTGAAATTGCAGGATGAAACTCTTTCCAGTCAACCGGCAGCTCCTGTGAAAAACTGTGATCCTAATGAAAAGTTATCTCCAGGGAAAAGTGATAAACCCCAGGGCTCAATTTTTGGGAAGAAAATGAAAGACATGACAAGTAACCCTGGATTCCTTGAAGATGTTAACAGTGACACAATCAGTCCACTCACAAATACTGATGAAGTGAAAAATTTGAAAGATTGTACAGTTTTGGATGAGCCTAATGCCACATGTTTATTGACAGAATCAAGAAATGTGGATCATGTTTCCAAATCTACTGAACATGTGACTGCAACTGACCATTCCAAAGCAGAAGGTGAAGATTTGTTAGATATGACAAGCCAATCAGAAAGTTTGTTACAAACCGACATAGCACAGACTGCAAAGGACTGCACAAAGGTTGATCCATCGAAGGCGCTGTTACTTACAGACTTGGTGGTGGACCTAGGCTTACAGACAATAGATGGCAGCACCAGCTGGGTGTGTTATGACTTAGCGATCTCAGCTTTCAGGACATTATTGGGAAGAGGAGTTGAAAGGTCAGTGCTAGCTGTTTTGATATTAATCTGTTTGATATTAATGCTCTTTTTCTTTCCAGAGACAGGAAAGACTGTGTGTGTGTGTGTGTGTGTGTGTGTGTGTGTGTGTGACATCTGGGGATTACATAATATATCTGTCTGAAGTGATGATGATTTTGACTATTTTAATTGTTGTTCACTGTGATAAAGATCAGTATTTTCAACAGAGAAAACTTTTATAGCGTATTGTTTGAGAATTATTGAAATTGTTTGGAATTGTTGAAAACAAACTGAAAGTTGGAAGAGAGAAAGAAAGGTTATATTTTCTTTCATATTAACTGTCGCCATTTTTATTCACAGTCTGTGGTGCTTTTGCCTCAAGGTGTTATGTCTATCATTTCAAGGGTTGCAGTTCTCTGTGAAAGTTGTGGTAATTTTGTGTCTATCAATATCTAAATCTGTTTCAGTTTTCTACAAGAAGCTGTGGCATCCATCACTACTGAGGAAAGATGTGCCCACTACCTTCAGAACCTTAGAGAGTTGCTGTGGCATGATGGGAAGAGACCAGGTGACCAGGAACAGCCAATCATAAGCCAGATGCAGTATGATGTCACAAGGAAACAGGCAGAGAGGTGTTTATATGAAGCCTATCCTGGTAATTATTGAGTCAGACATACATCACTGGAAATAATTCAAATTTAAAGCCTGCCAAATGCTACTTAGAAGTTATTACAAATTTATTAACTGTATCAGCCATTTAGTATTTATTCAAGCTTGGAAGACCAAAAAAATTTGTACAATTTTTTTTTTTTTTTTGTACCATTATGTATTTTTGATGGAAATGACTTTCTTCCACCTTTCTGGTTAATCTAAATATTGAAGTGGGTCAAATAAGTCCCTTAATTTGAAATCTATCTCACATAACACCAAATTTTCCTCTCTATAACAATAGCATTGTATCACAATATACTGATTTATACAGTCCAGTTTTCTTCTCCCTATTAGATGTTGAGGACCTCACAACATCTTCTCTTTTGTAATCCAGGTTTCCTGGCCCTACTGTTAGATGATGAAGACCTGTCCATGTCTGTGAGGGAGATCATGGCCACATTGGACAGCGTAAAACTAAACAAACACCTCCTGTTCTGTCTGGCAGACGCCCTGTTAGAGCAACTGCTGCCTGAGGTCAAGACAGAAGAGCTGCACATTAAGCTGTTTAAGTTAGATACACGTCCTCCAGATGGAGCCACTTGATCAGATGGAGCCACAGGCAGTCATATGACACTTCCTGCAGTATTTGAAACTTATCCAGTTGGTGGAGACAATTGACCCTGTCTTCAAGAATGCTTCTTAACCCATCAGCTGTAGATGGACACACTTGACAGTTTCCGGGAATTGCTTAAAAACTCTTTTAACAAAAGGGGGAGGCACTGTGCAATGCTCAAGTACAGCTGCTAGAGTCTTTGCCAATAGGTGAACCCATTGCACTTGCCAAGAAAAGCAGCATGATGGCACAAGGAAAAAGACAGACAGGTGTTTATATGAGGCAGTTGCACTCATTTTGGTACTAACTTCTGTCTTACAGATGGAAAAACTTAGTGTTAAAAATATTCACTTGTAGCGTTGTTATTATAAAAAAGTTACTGATGTCATATTGATTTACAGTCCACAACAGTTCTTGTGTGAGTCTACCTCTGATCTCGTTGGTTTAATTTTGTTGAGATGATATGATGTTATTTATTTTTGTGGAGTTAGTTTGCTGTTGTAATTATGTTTTGTGATTTGTAGTCATAGTATGAATAGAGAGGTATGTTTTCTTTAAATGTTTGTGCCAATTTATGACAATTATGATAACAACTTCTTAAGATTGCCATGATTTCTATTCTACTCTTGATACTTAGAGATTATGTTTGTTGTTAGAAGTGGGTGGTAGATGTATTGTGATTAAAAATTATTGCATTAATTTTTACTCAATTTTGTTATGCATTGGGTCATCAGATGAAATCAGTTGGCCTTTGATATTAAAATGTTTTTGCTCATTATTAACTTATATGAATGTATATCTATTATATATATTAATATATACTGCAGTATATTACAGGTTATCTGTCTAAATGTAATGAAATTATGAATCGGTGGCCAGAGCATGATGTTCGTTTACTTGTGACATTTTTCTTCGAGTCAGATGCATGAGATGTTTATTTTTGGGTACTTATCAGCATGAGATTCTGAAATAATATTACTCATTTCTATGTTTGATGAGTTCAGTAATATATTTCATGTACAGACAAACATGCAATGTTTGAGCACAAGGTGCACCTTTGCAGTTCTGCATTTGTTTCCAATTAGGAAATAAAGTGATGATTTTTGGTAGAGAAATGGAATATATAGGGTTTGGAAGAAAATGGGAGTTTGTGCAATAAAGATACTGAGAATTATTATTATGGTACTTGGCCTGAGTTTCCACCTAAGTGGTTATTAAAATATAAAGGAATTTTAAGTTTGGAAAGTTGGCAAATTAAAAAAAAAATCAAGCATTTCAGTGCACAATTTACATACTGAGGTTTGTAGTCTTCACCGTCATTTTTTGTTTAAATTACATTAACGTAATTGATAAGTACAATATTGCTAACATTTTGTTGTGTGCTGCTTATTAGTAATTATATTAAATGAGTAAGTTAAGCCAGTGCATTGATGAGGTTATCAGGCATAAAAAATCATCACACATTTTCAATGTAGAATTTTATAAAAATTATTACGGCACATTTCGTAAGTAGTAAGATTTCTTTGCTTTGGAAATTATCTGTGATAAGCGTAAGTGTCATACAAATGTATTCCAATAAATGAACTTGTTGAAGTATTATTTGTCTATTACAGAAAAATGATGGGACTTGATGGCAGACAGCTATAACAAGAAATATTTATCAACATTTTATTTCTTTTTTTAACACATACTACTCATAGTAATTAAGCTTCCATTTAAACAATTCAGCTTTTCAACCGCCCCATTTCATGAGGTTAGTACACAATTTTCAGTCTATTATCACTATTATACAAGAAGATACAAAAATGTTCAAAGTTCATTATCAGTTGTGAAGAGACTACTTTTTATTTCCTTATAGTTTTTTTCTATAGGTTTATTTTTCAACTACAATTCCTGGCACTCCAATTAAAAATCTAAAGCCATTATTTACATAATTCTAAACCTACTTCAAAATGTGATATTTGGTACAGTACTTCAACTCTATTCAGACGAAGAGGCAGCAGTCTTCTGTTTTTTGTCTCCATGAAAATGCATTATAAAAATGACAACCATGTTCTTTTGATAAAATAAGCAAATAAAACATGAATTAATAAGTCACATAAGTGCAAAACCTAGAGCATTCTTGAAAAAAGTCTGTTTGAAAAGAGAAAGACATTCACCATCACAGGCAGAGTGACAAATAATTACGCTTCCAAGTTGAAAAATCTTCAACTACAGGTCTGGAATGATAGAGTTGTTACATTTATTTATAAAAACTAATAAATTTCACAGCTGACACATTCAGAGATATTGTTTTAAAAATAATTTTAAAAACAGATTTATTTAAAAAGTTTGGTCCCATTTATTTTATATCCAAGAATTGGTGCAATATATAATAAATATGTATCTTGATGACAGTAAAAGGTTGACACAACCAACTTGAATGTTTTCAATATATCATAAGCACACCTGAACTCTCCTATATATCACCTTCCAATTCCACACTTTGTGGAAATGTAATGAGAAGTTCAACACTATATATAAAAAATATTTACAAACTATGTGCATAAAGTAGGTACAATCAAGCAGTTCAAAAACTTGAGTCAAACCATCATAATAAAAAAAATATCATAAATATTCAACAGTGAGGTTTCTGGCAGAGAAACTATTAAATCCTGACTTCCAAATTGTTCAAATATTTTCGTCACAAGTACAAAAAAAATACCTAAGTTATAGGTACAAGAGTGAACAATGAGAGATTTTTTTAATATTTAACTAAAGGCATTGTTGAAGTGTTAAATTTAAAAAAAAGTGCCTCAACTTAAAAAAAAAAAAAGAAAGTGCCTTAAATTTTATTATACAAATTTGCCAAAGTTTTTCAACAAAAAGAAAAATGTTCCCATGATATTAAAATAATAAGAAAAAATTATGATGATAATTCCAGAAGATTGAAGGGCCTCACATCACATCACATTGCATGGCTGACAACAAGACATATCCACATTCACTATACATATTTACTTCTGGCTCGAATCAGTGCCACAGCGAGGCAGGCAATGATCAGTGTGGCGAGGATCCCAAAGACCACCAGTCCCCAGGTGGCTATCTGGAAGTCCCTGAAGGCAGCGGGGGTTGGCCAGGGCGTGGTGAACACTGGAAAATAGTTTATATACCATAATATACATTTTATTAAAATTATCCTTACATACCTCCAACTTTGGTCACACACACACACACACACACAAATAATTCCACATCCACAATCACACACACACACACACACACACACACACACACAAATATAAACACACACATACTATGTCAACAATTCTTACCTGGAATAAGATCCACAACCTCTGAAAACCTATACATCCAGAAGGCAAACTCGTCCTGCCTATACATCACATCGTGATAGGGGTACTCGTCAATCACAAGGAAGGTGAGATTGTATGGGTTAACAGGGAGCCAGGTGATATTACGCAGGTGGTCACGGCGTATGTCACCTTCCTCTGGGAGATCAGGTGTTGTGTTGCTGGAAGAGAAAAGACAGGCATTATGGTATTGTACCAAACAGTGAAATAAATTAACTCATGTCAAAGAAATATTGTACTACTTATCAAGAAAAAAACATTAAATAATTAAATAAGGTTGAATAATAATTTATGTTGAAACAACTTTTTTCTTATTTAATTGAAATCCAACAATCTAAAGCAATTTAATTGTAATGTAGACCTTAGTAAAATGTAGGATTGTTCAAACCATCAGTGAAAAAACATCCAACACCTAACCAAAAGTATGTGTGATTGTCTCTGTTTAAAGAACTTCTTATAAGACAAAATAAAACAATATCAAAATTCTAAGCTAGAAAAATATATTGAACATAGTATTATATCGCACACATATGCAGACCACATATAACATTATTCTGTTCCAAGTTGGTGCTGCACTTTTAATCAAATTTTTAACCCTCAATGATCAAAGCCTTACCCTCTTCTGGCAAACTCCGTATACACAGTGATCATGAAGTCACTCATATTTCTGTCCAAGTAGCCGTCATATAGTTTATTAATCTTGATGCTACTGACATTGGCGAAAGTGTAGTTCATGTGGGGAAAACCAAAGATATATGGGATGTCAGCACCATGGGGGATACCTGAATATATGACAGAGTAATTTAAATATTATGTTGAAAGTTGTCCCCATGTGGTATATATGTATAATTCCAGGCTTCCAATGGCCAGTTACCATACTGTATAGTTTAAATATTCTTAGTCATAATGTCTTCTACATGCAATGGTATATAGTAAAAGTATCTCTGCCTCGAGGCCTTAAACTATTTTTTTCTCACTGTGGATTTTCTTTATAAAACTATCAGGACAGTCCTGAACATTGCTGTGGTCACAGAAAGGAGGCACAAACATCGCTTAGGTTACAGAATGTTTTCTTAACTCTCAAACCTAGCCATACTTTGGGACGCAGAAAGGACATCGTCCAGAGTAAAGGGGGCTTAAATGAAGAATTTCAAAACAAACGACTCCTTGAAACTCACCTCTCCATCCAGGCTCTGTCTCCATTTCTGACCTGTACTGGAACACGTAGAAATACGTCCTATTTAAGTTGGAGGCGTTCTTCAAAGTGTAGTCCAGTCCAGCGCCATACTTGAGATCACCATATAACTGAAAACACATCAACATCATTATTATCACCATCAATTTAGGGATAACACAGTCAGAGAATAATTCCAGTAGCCTGTTATTTTATAAGAATAATCATGACATAATTCTTTCTTCAATCAACAGCTTACTAGTAATATATTAAGGCAGTAGTTTGGGAGGCAAGTATTATATATTGTCTGAATGGAAGTTATTCTCCTTTGTAGCCTCATTCCCTGACAAAGATGCTCTAACAGACAGTGACATATTAGACGTAAAAAATTTCAATATTTAGCTGTTGATTTAAGACAAATTTAACTTTATTCTTAGGGATGAGACTCATAACTTACATGCATCAACTCCTGTGTCCTTGCGGTGGCATTGTCTGGGTTTGTCCAGTAAGTATATTCAAACCTCACTGCTTCCCTCGCCCTCTCGATGTCCCAGATTCTTCGTCTCGCCAGGAAGTCGTCTACCGCCATGTCAAACTCTGTCTCTGTGATGCCTTTTCCCATGGTGGGAGAGATGTTGGCTGAAATGATGAGAGGTCAATGAAATTTCTGGCAGTCATGTTACAAATTGAAGCCAAATCATGGCTTATCAAAGAGAGCAAAAAATGGCAAATGCGTTAATAAAACCCTAGAGTTTCCTCAATCCAAAGTAAATTTAATTGTTTTTTATCATTTATTATTACCTTCAAATTTGTTATTATCTATTTTGTTTCTAAACAAATTTGGCAAATGATTTAAAGCCTATTTTAATGTAAAAAGAAATAAATTACCACACCTACAGGCAGTCCTCAATTGAAAAATTAATTTCACTTATTTAATTTCAAGGTCAAATGAAGGACTCGGTCTGTATTTGTTATCTTTTGTATAATCAAATAAACAGTTTTACATTTTCATTTGTCATCTGCTTCTGCAAATGTACACCATACACCCCGTGAAATTTCTTTTTTTAAGAAATACCCAAAACATCATATAGAACTTACGTATCAAATACGATCCCTCATTCAAACATAGCCCTGCCAAAAACATGACTGGTGCCACTGCACCTCTCTCTCTGAGGTTTCGTGGGGTATCAGTGAGGAAGCCATCATAGCCATCCACTACAGGGGCCCAGGGGCCTGCAGGCAGCCATTCCTGGAAAATACACATTCATTGCTTCAATAATTTTATATCTATCCACTACAGGGGCCCAGGGGCCTGCAGGCAGCCACTCCTGGAAAATACACACTCAGTGCTTCAATAATTTTATATCATAATTATCCAATCAATTATAGCGGCCCAGGGAAACCACTCCTGGAAATTTCACTCTCACTGCTTCAGTATTCTTATTTATTTGTTTATTCCCACTTCAGGGGTGAAAGACATAAGAGAATACAAAGTTACATAAAATTGCACAGAGAATTCCCATCTTATATAATTTTATATAAACAAACATGCCACCACGTTTGCAGGCTTGTTTAACTAAATTAATTTTGCTTGAAAATTGGGCTTAATTTGAAGACTTAGATGGGTCTATTTGACACAAGATAAATCAGTAGCAGTTTCTGAAGCAGGAAGGATCAATGCTTATTTCATTTAAATGGACTAATGAACTAAAATATATTAAATTATTTGTCAGAAATTTTAGATCAATTTTTGGGCATATGCCTTATATTTAATCTTACACATTCAATAAAGGCAACATTATGAATACCAGTACTTGTTCTCTGCTCATCCGTAAATTAGATCTCATCCTTACTTGATCTCAAACTTAATGCAGTTTTTTTTCCATGTTCAAGGAAAATATAATGGTGATACATAATGATTTAAACCCTTCAATTATGGTAAAAGAGATGTCAATATTTCACACTATTATTCACGGTAGTCCTCACCCTCTTAGAGATATTGAGGCCAGCTAGGGTAATCTCCTCCCAGCTCTTGGTGTACCTGATAATAATAATAATAATAATAATAATAATTAATAAATATTAACTTATCTCTTATATAGTACGTTCCACTACAATGTACTTAATGGGTATACAATTTTTTTTTAAAAAAACCACACTACTGAAATTATACAAACACCATTTAAAAAAAAAATATAAGGCACTATATTATAAAAACTTTGAACAAGATGAGATTTTAGACGAGTTTCCATAATTTTGGGGCATGAATACATATAATAGTAAGAGCCCCCCCTCTTGATAAAATGTGTCACTATTTCAGACTGGCTAAGGAATAAGGGTCAATTCCCAATGAAACTATTGTTCTGCTTAGTTCTATATCCAATTCAGCAGGGACTCTCTCTGAATGCAACCAGATTAACTGCCTCCACTCGTTTCCAACACACTCACAGTCAAAGCCATGAGGAGGCATGTTAATTGGATTGTATTCAGCAACAGTCCCTGAAAAGTTGGATCAATCTATGAAGAATTATTAATATATAGTTTTACTGGGAATAAGCCCCAAAATTGTCGCAAAAAAAAGAATTTCTAGTGTTCCCCAGTTACCTGAGGCACTGGATCAGGGAGTGGTGATCATTGTGATCCACAGGACATCCCAGGCGATAGCCCAGCTCATAGGCATACTCCCTGGGGCGGTACTTGGGCTCTATCACCCCCCACTCCACCATGTCTGCTCCTCCAGCTGCAGCCGCCTTAGTGAAGAGTTCTGGGAAAAATAAATTTATTATTTAGTGATTGGAGGAAGGAATAAACTATGAATTACTGAGTGAGTGAACGGATAATGACTGACCGACTATGATAAGGAAATAAATTATTAATTAGTGAGTGGATGAGTAATCAAGTGAGTAATTGCCTGAGTAAATACGTTGTTGAGTGTGTGTGTAAACAAGATGGCAACTGAGTGAGTGTGAGAAAAAAAAACTAATGAAAATTTATGCACTTTTAATTTGCTTGGTGTTACTGGCTTCAATTCAAATCCAACACTCAAATCTCCATGCAAATTGCATTCAAAGAAGGTTTACTCACTTCTTCCTCTCGACTTATCTGACACCAGATGGAGCCCTACACTGACTGCGCCTGCATCATGCCCAAATATCATGACATTATTGGGGTCTCCATAGAAATACCAGATGTTTTCTCTAATGAACTCCAGAGCCCGAACTTGATCCAACATCCCATAATTCCCCCTGGCTTTTGCATCCTCAGTAGATAGAAAACCTGCAAAACATACTTGCTTACTAGGTAAGAATGTTCATGCCTTATATGGAGAGTGATAAGCTCTTGTACCAGTCCTCTTTTTGCTAAGTTTTCATATCTTTAGGAAAATGATAATTTTTTTCTAATAAAAAAAATTGAATAAAAGTAAAAAAAAAAAGTGAAACAAATGAAGTATTTAGGTGTACATAATTATGGAACTGCAAGAATTTTAGATTATAAGGGGAAACTACTTTAGACAGAGACAACATTTTCAATTTATCTAATGGATTTTCATGCTTTGCATAAATGAAAAAGGTAATTCCACTTGTGCCTTTAAAAACTCTGCTATTTTTGCTCCTTTGAAAAAGCTGTATGTAAATTATCAGAAAGTACACAATTCCTTACCTAATGGACCCAGCCTGTAGTTAAATGTTACAAGAACGACTTGTCTCTGCGCAAGAACTGTCCCAGGATACATCTGTGCTGAGCCGTGTGTGAATTCTCCTCCATGGATATATACTAGCACTGGCCACCTCTTGCCATAATACGGATAATATGTGATCTGAAAATGGACACCACGCACTTGATTTCAGACAGGTATCATAGTGATTACATAACATAAAAAGACTTTGCGACCATTTTCACGCTGTGTAGTATATTGATTGACAACATAATACTGGTTACAACATAAGACACTCATCAAAACAAAGTACCACTCTCAAAACAGCCAGTTAACCTAATTAATTTTTATTGGTCCAAACAGTTATGAAGCAAACCTGCATTCTCACATTATTAAAAAGCCCCCCCCCACCCCACCCCCCACCCAGTCTAAACCACACTTACATTTGGTGTGAAGATATTCATGTAGAGACAGTCCTCACTGGTATTGGTGTGGTGAGGCAGGTGTTGTTGCAGGACAATGTTCTTAGGCTGGGGACACGCTGGCCTGTAGTAGGTGGCATCCCATGTTTTATATCTCTCCACGTCTCTCTCCATCCACTTGTCAGGCTCCTCTGGGGGCTACAGGTGCATGAAATGTAAATTTGTGTTTAAACTGAGTTAAAAAGGTAAGGAAACTAAAACAAATAAGTTATATTGCATCAAAATTAACAAAAATCCTCTTTTGAGCACTATTCTTGTTATTTTCTGCTTTAAGTCTGTATGTTTGACAGCTGTGCTGATTTGTTTTAATATCGCAGTAGGGTAAAAAAACACAGAACAAACTCAATTATAATTTATTGACTAATCAATTAATAAATTAATTACCAGTAACCACCCTAATCTTATCAATTGTCAGTTAATTAAACCATTTATATGTCTTATCTTGAAAAGACCATATTTTTTAGTAAGGCTGATAATTTAAAGCAGCAAAGGTGCCCAAATTCTCTTCAAATTGGCTTATTTAGTTTCAAAAGATATGTTTTACATCCACAACAACTTTATTTCATTAAAAAAAGTTAAATGTTCAAGTATAGCTGCTTCGGTCTATATTCCTTGAACTACAAAACCAAACAAATATCCTCAAACTTGAATCAAGGTTGGGTCTTACAGTATATTTCAAAATGTTTAAAATGAAACTTAACTCAAATAACTGTGTGCAATTTGCACTTTTTTAAACATCTATCTACACACAAAGATATTTGTGAACTAAAAAAAAA
>NW_019775480.1:999473-1016980 GCF_001039355.2 Lingula anatina | reverse complement strand
AACAGTTTTTTGTGAAAATTTAATTTTTCACATATTGGCATTTTCAAGGTGTGACTTTAAAGTTCCATGATCTTGAAGACTTTTGCTTGTCACATTTTCTGAATGTCCATGTTACTAATATTTTATTAATAACATTTGATTGTCATTATGCTGTTAAACATTATGTAATGTTGCATCAAAATTTGAAGAAACCCCTATTTTGGGCACTGCTCCTATGATGACCATTTAAGGGAAATCATGTCACTTACTGTTCTCAAACTTACAGGAAAGAAACATGGGTCTAACATACAGCTTCAATAGGCAACGCAGTCTGTTTGGTAAATTTTTCTGGCAATTTAACAGTTTTTTGTGAAAATTTAATTTTTCACTTATTTGCATCTTTATTTTCTGTTCTTTGTCTGTACATTTGACAGCTTTGCTGCCTTGTTATATTTTAAACATACTATATGCTGACATATTCATTATTTAAAAGTTTGTGACAGAAGTAAATTTCTGAAGAATGTTTTTATATTTCATATTTATCAAAATCATACTATTATTATTATTTATTTTGACCACTGTCCAGTCTGTGTCCATCAGTGAAGTGGCCAGCCCTATGCTCCTCATGTTATTTCTGGGTGTGGTCCACTCACAAATCATCTCTACACACATCACTCACAAAGGGAGGAAGATGCAGAAGAAGATTAAAAAACAGTAAGTAGTCCAGTTTTAATTTAACACTCTGTACAGTTCATTCTGTTAGAGGACTATTTGCTTGTCCTGTCCCTTTCACAATCCTTACAGTATTCTGGATTAATTATAGCAGCTTACTTCAGAGTAGAATGGGTGATCTTTTAAAATCATATTTTGTTTTAATTAGTAGGAATGAATCAAAAATGTATTGGGTTGAGTATGAGCAGTTTTGAATATCTGTTCTGTCTGATTTCAGGGGAAGCAATGCAAAAAAGAAGAAGAAACAAGAGCGCAGGAAGTACAAAGTTTTCCCCAATGAGAGTGGTGGCTCTCAGGAGACGACAGCCATGGAGGAAGAGGCCATCACTCATTCTGATAACTCGCCATTAGTGGAACGCTCATCGCGTAAACAATCACGCACGAACAGCGAAAACCAAAAGAGAAGAAGGAAACCGTCTCTGAAAATGACAGGCTCTGACAAACCAAATCAAAACTGCATTGTAGAAGAGATTCTGGCAAAGGAAAACCATAGCAGTGGTAACCTGGTGCATGGTATCCATGGCAACAGTGAAGACCAGGATGAGGCTGGAGTTGATCAGGATCTGAACGGTTTGGACCTTCCGAATACTCAATCAGCTAGTTACAATCAGCGTGTTAACGATACTGTCCTCGAGGAGCACAGTCCCACTGTCACATTTTGTCAGTTTGATATACAAAGCCAAAGAGAGACCAGACTTAAATTGAGAGAAGATGAAGGCTTGGTGGAACCTGAAGATGGCGGGCAGGCAGAGCCCAGTGCTTACTTGGAACTTTCTCTGGAAGAGACACAGCCTCCAGTGCCATCTGGGCCTCACAGGGTGTCCTTTACCAGGGACAACCCCAGGGTATTAAACCCCAAGGCTGACCCCAGAGAACTAAACATCAATGGTGGCCCCAGGGTATTAAATGCCATTGCTGACCCCAAGGGTTCAGCTGCTAATGATAATCACAGGGCACTAAACTCCAGTGAGAACCACAGGGTAAGAGATCTCTACCTAGACTTGCCAGCTTACACTGTGAACAGAGAGGACGGAGTACACACCGAGGAAGATGAGGAGGAGGAGAAGGAGGAAGAAGAGGTGATAAGCGGAGTGGAGAGGGACCGTCTTGTACCAGGTCTTGGCCTGGCTAGGGAGGGCTTTGGTGCCCATCTAACTGAGCCTATCTCTACAGACACAACTGACCACTCAGACACGGAGGAGAGAGCACAGGTAAGATTGACTGGTAGGAGCTGGAGTATTTCTTTATGTATTAATTTTTTTCAGAATTAAGTGAAATTATTTTACTTTTTACTGTTGCAGTGACAGTTATATGTATAATGTTTTTCTTTTGGTGCTGTTATAATAAAAACAAGTCACTGACAGTTATTTTATTAATTGTAATTATTATTTTAGTTGTTTGAATTACAATTTATTGATTATATTTTATTTTTTAATTTTTCTGCCAAAAAAAAAACTATATTAAAATAAATTGAAATTTTCAGGTATTTCCCCAACCGCAGGAAAGTAGTCTAGACGACAGCGAAACAGAGGATCATTCAAAGGACAGCACTACAGCCAGGGACATGTCAGACCACAGCAGCAACGGTCAGTGTGATGGATGTGACAATCCAGATTGCAGTAGATGTGACAATGCCAACAACTCTGATTGTGTCAGATGTGACACTTTCCAAACTCTCTCAACAGAACACTTCGAATACAAATCTGACGATCCCACCGACGCGACAACCTGCAACACAGCAGAGAACCCCTTCGAGCCAATAACGGAGTTCGCAGGAGAAATCATTTTGCCTCAGGATGGCCATTTTGAACTGAATGGACTGCGAATTCCTGCTGATGAGCCAAAGAAGAGAACAGAGGGAGAGGGGAGCTCAGATCCCGGATATGACACGGGTAGATGTGTGTGTGTGTATGGGGGGAGTGGGTGTTCAACTGCATGCATGAGTGGTGTATGTGTTTGTTAAAGGCTGGATAAACTTCAGTCAAGCGTATCTCTGTATATCAAAGTCAGGTTAGCATGTAACAGAGTTGTCAACATGACAGTACTCAAAATGTGTTAATCTATTCTTGGATGTCTTTTTTTCACAATAGAAGAACATCCTTAAGCAGTGTTAGCTTGTCCTAGATAATATGATGAATGTTGGACATAAATACACGCTGTACCTAGAGGTGTATTAAGTATGGTTTTAACTGTATATTTCTCTGCCACAGGGCGGTCCTACATCCCCTCTGACAAGGATCAAGAACAGGGTAAAATTGATCTTGTTGGTATAAAGCATCGAAAGGCCCTGAACCAGAAAGTGGACACTGTTCAGAGAAACAGGACATCAAGTCGTATAGAAGACCAGCTGTCACAGGTAGGACAACACAGCAGCAGTTTGAAGGAGTTTCGCCTCGCTTTTTGTTTTCCACTTTGCCTGCTTAATTTCTTTGTGCTCTGATATGATGAAGCTGTTGGTCATAATGTGTCGGCCATGACCTATAAATTTTCCTATGGCTGGTAGAAAAATTGTGTTCATTTGGCAATCAGTCATGCCAATTAAAAGTCTTCCAGTAAGGCATTTCGTAAGTGCTAGTGCAATTGTTAATGTCTTTATGGTTGAATGCTTTTAATGTATTTTTTCCAAAAATAAAGTATGTCTAGAAGTAAATTATGAACATATGATTTATTTTATTTAACCAAATTTTAGGACATTAGTAAGTGTTGAATGAAAATTAATAAAAAAACTCATTTAAAAAAGTATATAATATCTACTATATTAAATTTGCTAATTTTCCAGGAGGAAAAAGAATGTCCAGAACATAAAGCACACGTCCCTGATCCAGTGATAACATTGAACTCCGAGCCCTTGGAAGATGTCCCTATAGACCTACCACCAGATGGCGCCATGAGTGGTACCTTGGGATCCGGGACACCAGATATGGTGGAAGGTAACGAAAATGGCAGCAGCTCCCCTCACATAAGTTTTGGAAACGGGGCAGGTAGTTGCACCAGGCCGAAAACAGAATACATCCCCCTTTCAGACCAGGAGATGCATTGTGGCAAAATTGACCTTGTCGGAATCAAGAAACGCAACCTTGTCGGGATGAATCTCAGACGAAGGAGAAAGAGTAACCAAAAGATCGACGTGGTCAGCGATGCAGGGTCAAGTGTCCAGTTGAGGTCAGCTCTGTCCAGTAGAAACCGTCCAAGACATCCCGAGACACTGCTTTTAAAGCAGAGTAATGATACTAGAGTGATGAGTTCCTGTGATTCTGATCCAGACTGCCCTACTCCTAATACACCTGCTTTATCTAAGGTAAAGTCTGTAGGTGTATGGCCTTGTACATTTATGTTAACTTTGATTTAAAAACAGAAATTTAGACAGTGCAAGCTGTGCCAAGACAGCGCAGCTCTTATTATTGATCCATTAATTGCTTATTAACAATGATTTAATGAATGGACCACTGCCAAAATGTAATTGACGTTCAATTAGCTCTTGTCTGAGGTAACCTTAAATTTTTTTCAAAGTCCATCCATATCTTATTGAGTATGGCTGTTAAATAAAAAAATTAATAAAAATGAAGGCAGAAACAACCTACTAGAGGTACTAGACCTTAAATATAAAAAAATGCATTTTTTTTTCCAGAAAGCAGATTATAAATATTTAGTTTTATTCATGTAGTGAAAGGTTTAATACCTGTGCATGTGTGACATAGAGAGAGAGAGAGAGAGAGAGAAAACAATATAAAATTAAATATAACTGGGAGATATTCAAGTGCCTGGAGAGTACCTTTAATGTAGTCACAAGTAAAAAGTTTGCCTGTTTGTTCCTGTAGGGTCAGATATCTGAGATGGACTGGGATGACAACATGCACTCTGACGTGGCCACCAGTGACACCAGTAGCTGTACTTCAGACTCTGAGGGGGGAGTCACTTTACATGATGACCCATTTGGGTGTGGACTGGTATGTAGGCTGTGTGTGTGTGAGTGTGTGTGAACGTGTGTGTGTGTGTGTGTGTGTGTGTGTGTGTGTGTGTGTGTGTGTGTGAGAATTGTAGAAAAAGAAAGAGTGAAGGTACTCATTTTGAGGGTGTAATTATTTCATGTAATTTTCATTCTGTCAGTGATGTTATCACAACACTGCTAATGCTTCTCCTTTATTTCACATTTTTTTTTTGCCTTCAGCATCTCTCTCTTTCTCTCTCTCTCTTTTTGTTGGTCAGGTAGTCCTGCAATCTTAACATACCTGTTGTCTCATTTCAGCCATCATTTCCATTGAATGACTTGGCCACTCCCATAGATAGAGGTGAGAGGTTTGGTCTTATAAGAATAAATTTAAATGGAAATGGAAAAGATGTGGTTGTATATCAGTGCTGCTTCTCTTCCCCCTCCCCCCCCTTCTGCCGAGAGTATTTGAAATGCAAAGTGTATAATTGCAAGTTAAAAGTTAAATAAATTGATCTAGTTATTTTTTATTGCTTTATTTATTTAATTTTTGATTTTATTTATTGATTTATTGTGTTTTGTTTTCATGACATTTTAAGAGCTGCTTCTTCCCTGTTGAGCTCATAGAGCACATAGCAAATGGATTCAAATCTAGTTACTATTTATTTATTTATTTATTTATTTATTTATTTATTTATTTATTTATTTATTCATTATTTTCCTTTGACATTTTAGTAAGCTGTGTGGTTTGGGAAGGCAATGACACCAAAAAACTCGACCTGTCAACCTTAGACTTAGGCTGTGCTATTATACAGAAAGTTGACGCCCAACAAGAGTCACGTGACTTCATCAGCATCGGTGTCTGGGTCTCTCTGGTCCTGGCCTTCATCCCCCTGGGGTTTAGGTGGTATTTCCACAAGGGGGCGCTGGAGTATACATCTATGAAGAGCTGGTTTCTCCTGGCAGCAGACTTGTTTGGCTCTCACTGGAGGTGGGTGGTGCATTGGATTTTGTGGAAAAAAAAACTTATGGCAAAATTAATACAATAATGATATTGGATGTAGAAATAAGAAGAGGTTTCCAAAGGCAAAATTCAATAATGACGATTATAGATGCAAAATTGAAAAATGGTTTTTGAAGACAAAACTTTGGTAATAGTGATCATAATATACCTTACTGTAACAGTAGAAATAAGAAAACTGATTCTATGTTGCCTTTATCGGCAATTGTGAAAAGAATGTTTTCAAGATGCAATAATGCATCTGTCCCTTCTCTTTTCTTCTCCTTCCCCTTTTGGGAACTGATCCCTCACGCTGTCTGTTTCAATGTACCTTTTCTTTTTAAATAAAACATATTATGCACCAATATTTCCCTGTTTATTTGCAGTCACAGTTGGTTTGGTTTTGGTTTGTTTTGCAGGGTGATATTTGTTGTTCTCAATGGAGTTTTACAACGCATGGTGCTGTGTGTTATTTTCTTTTTCTTGCTGTCTGTGGCAGAAAGGACATTTAAACAGGTAACAGCCCACTAACTTTCATAATTGGTGTTTCTTTTAATTATTTCAAATATTAATTCAGAAAGGCATTTTACAATTGACTAATTATTACCTTTGTATTATTTACTAATGATTTCAGAAATGATCTGGTGAAGTTTCAGGGTAAGCCATAGTATACATAGTATAGTAATCATATCTAGAAAGACGGTAGTTCTGAAATAAATCTAAATAATATTTTATTGATGGGCATAAAAGAGGTAATACACCCAGGAATAAGACTGGGTTCCCATACCTAGATTGATCTAACAGGATCAATCCATCTCATAGTTTTTTTTTTTTTTTTTTTTTTTTTTGCTAAATTGCATTCAGCTTAAGCAGTTTAGATGTCTGTCACGCCTAACGAAGCTGCTTAATACCCCCTAGCAACTTCTGTAGGCATGACAGACATCTAAGCGGCTAAAGCTGATTGCAATTTAGCGAGAAACCCCTCAGATATAGAACCATCCACATTTAGTATGATTGGGTCTGGGAAAAGTCCCTAAAAATAGATTATGCACAGCACAATCAATTAAAGTGTGAAACAACAAGGCAGTGCAATAGAAATCAGTTCCTTTTGGTTGATAACAACAAATAAATTGAATCACATTTCAGTCAGCTTTCACTCTAATCGATTTCTTGAGTCCACAAGAATTTTTCAAATGTTCAATATTACTGGTTCACTAGATAATTTTTGTATTGTGTAAGAGGCTATATGACAGTATTGTTTATTTTATTGAATTATTATTTTATTTTATTTATTTATTTTATTTTTGTTTATTTTTCTTTTTTGTTTCAGCGATTGATGTACGCTAAACATTTCTGCTACCTCACTTCCACCCGCCGAGCTAAGAAATATGATCTCCCGCATTTCCGCCTCAATAAAGTGAGGAACATAAAGGCATGGTTGTCACTGCGCTCCTACATAAAGGTAGGCATTTGTCTGTGCCACTTCTTGTTTTTAGTCTTGTTGGTTTTAAAGGTTAGCACCATATTATGATGCTATCTTTTAAAACATTTCCCTAAACTGTGTCCTTACTCTTGAAGTGTAAATCAAAGTAATTGAACATGATTATCTTCAAATCATAATGTTTTGTATTTTATACTACACTATGATATAATATATGCTTGCTGAGTATTAATCGTTCTCGTTTGAGCAATTGCTGGCGGCATGCAATTTGCAAATTGTTGTTATTCATAATATAATGTGGCACCGCAGGCGTTGAACAGAACTGTTCTGACATAAAATCCTTACTACTTTAAGAGTTGCTCATCACCTTTACCTTATTACAACTACTTAAGACATGCTTTCTTCTCCACTGCTAGATATTGATTCTTTTTTTTTTCTCTCTCTCTTTTTCCCTGACTGCCTCTTCTTTTTAGTGTTATCGGACATTCCCTATGGATTAACTTGCCATTCATGTGTAGCCCAGTCATTTCTTATGCTTACTGATCATCAAGATCGTGTTCTAAAACTCACTTTCGCCGAGAGACTCTGACCCTAATGTATACTTGTCTCGGCCTCGTTCCTCATTATGGTACTATCTTAATATTTCTCCAAAATGTATCCTTACTCTTGAAGTAAAAATCAAGGTGGAACATGATAATCTTCAAATCATAATGTTTTGTATCATACTACACTGTGACATAATATTTGCACTACATTTCTACTTCTCGTTCCAGAAACGTGGTCCTCAGCGTTCAGTGGATGTGATAGTGTCTGCAGCATTTCTTCTTGAAATCATCCTAGTGGCTCTGATGTCTTTTCAGGTAAGTTAATGTCAGCAGCATTCCAACTCCTGTATCATAGCTATCAGTGTTTGCCTCTTAGGAAAATTAGTTGCTGGACCGAAAGTAAAGCCATCTTGAAAAGTAGCTGGACTGAATGTCTGCCAGGTAGGAAAACATCTCAGCCCGTTCTGAAAGTTGTCAGCCCCGGGCAGACGGTTCAGCCTTAATTTCTAACACTGATAGCTATTGCTGTCTGTGCACTTGGATTTGATGTTCTATACCATTTCACATTAAATGACTTAGTTCTATATGAACAGCCACATATTCAGACCCCCATGTCTTCCACTTCTCCACGTCAGAAGGAAATATCAACACCCCATACTTTAAATTGAAGGGTTTTATCACTTCCAGGTCTTGGATTTCTTTGCAGGGCATTTAGACATAAAATATATGACTTGGGAACATTTCAGATATTTGCAGACTAGTATTACTATTAATTTACCTTCAAGATATATTATGACCATTGTCAGTAGCTTGTTTAAATTACACAAACCAAGTCAAGGCCATCAACTTCTTTCCACTCTGAAAAATTATGATTTACAGGATATGAAGACATAGAAAATATGCCCTTGGAACATTTTTAAATATTTCCTGTACTACCTTTAAATTGCCATGATAATGATTATTGTTCATTCTCATCTATACTGCCGATACTATCAGTAACCCAAACTAAAAGTGTGTTTCTTTGTAGCTCCTAAAGGACAGTGAGGAGTATCCCAAGCACCTTTATAACTGGGAGGTGATTGTGTGGTTTGTGGCCCTGTCCGTGTTCCTCCTGAGGTTCATGACGCTGGGCAGCAAAATTAACAAGAAGTACAGACACCTGTCTGTGTTAATTACAGAACAGGTAGTCAAAGTTACTGTGATCATGGTTTCTGCATAACAACAGCTCAGATGGGAGTTATTTCTTTTGTTTTTAGCATAGACAAGCAGGTTAATAACTGAAAGACTTAATCTTCGTCTCAATCTTTCAAGTGAGACCATAGTCTTCACATGTCATATCATTCCAGAACCAAAAGCTTGCTTTTATTGTAAGACAGTTTAAAAAAAAGAAAAGTCAAGTGAAGGAATGGGGAAAAGTTTCACACAGATTAACAAGATTAATTATATTTTCCTAAACTCCTCCTGATAATCAGTCGGATATGATGTTTTGTTTTAACATGTATAATTTCAGATTAACCTGTATCTTCACATGGAGCAAAAACCACACAAGAAAGAGGAACTGATGTTAGCTAACAATGTGTTGAAGCTCGCACAGGACTTATTTAAGGTACATATTTGGTCAGGGTTGAGACTTTTCTGCTGAATTTTGGAATTCTGAGATTTTAAATTAAATTCTGGTGGTGTTGAAGGCAGCCCCAGGACAATTAAATGTTTGGTGCCATCATAAATGATTTGTTGCAGTTTTCTGACTTAATACTTGAAATTCAAAAATTAACAGTCAATATCAGCAAATTGAGGTTTTTTAGTCTTTTCTGACACTGCTCTTGTTGTTATATTTCAAAAGCTGCCATTGATTTGTGATTTCTGACAAAAAAAAAGATTGATTAATTCTTTCCAAGGGAATGGCTTTAAAATGCTGTAATTACAGGAAGCCACTTTTCCCACTCTTTTCCTGCACCCCAATTTATTTGATGGTAAAAGCCATTTCAATAAGATCTTAAATTTTACTTTTCAGGAGCTGGAAAGCCCCTTCAAGATCTCTGGACTGTCGGCAAACCCATTTCTCTACAACATCACCAAAGTGGTCATATTGTCAGCTTTTTCTGCCATGTTGACCGAACTACTGGGCTTTAAACTCAAACTCTACAACCTCAAGATAAAAACATGAAAAGATGTGAGGAAAGAAATGAGAAAATGGATGAATGAAATCCAGACTGAAATCGTAACTATTATAGCATGAGTGTGATAGATAGAGAAGCCACACAAAGAGTTTTGGAGTCTTGGAAGTAGAAGTGAAAGGAAAAATATCAACAAAAGAGGGAGAGGAAAAGAGAGAGAAAAAATGATGTATTAAAAATACAGGAAAGGCAGGGAGGTGAAAGGTGATGCTGGCGATTTTTTAAAAGTTGTCTAGGAGAAAAATGATATTGTCCATGAAGGAAAGCACATGCTTACTTGAAGCTTTACTCACTTAAGTCGAGACCTTTCAACATACCCACCAATAAGAGTAGAACAATCTTTGATATCTTAGATAGCCATACGTCTAGTCAGGCCTTTATTGTTTTGCTCTAATAATATGATATGAGACTTAATGTCTGTTATTTACATTTAAATTCTATGTTTACAAAACACTTCATTCAGTATTTGTTTATACCCATTTATTCTGTGTTGTTGTTTTTTATTAGTTTGACATTTTGTGATAAGTATTTTATTGTTGTTATTATTATTATTATTATTTTGGAGAAGACTGATGTAAGTGATACAATGATGTGCCACAACCTGCCCTGCCCAGAATTACATGTACTGCCATATTGGTTATTATTACACCTAACACAATAGCTTAGCACTGCTCATTGGCACACCTAACACATTGTGCTCATTAGCACACCTAACGCATTGTGCTCATTGGAATGCTTAATATACTGTGCTCAGTGGCACACCTAACACACTGTCACAACTAACACACTTCCCTTAAACTCACATATTTGACACAGATACTGCTAGAGGTCTGACTTCACATTTACATGTTCATTACTGTTTCAGCAAATTAAGAAATTTGTGCCATTCCTCTTGGTTTTTTAAGTTTCTTATTCTAGTCATAGAAAACCTAGTATAAATAACAATAATTGTGAAGTTCTGGAACGAAGTCCAACTCAAAAATTGTTTTTAATGTGGTTGTTTATCTAGTATATTTTGCTTTAGTGGTGACCTTTTTTGGTTAGTTTAGGAAAAAAATTCTAACTTGGTTTGTATCACTGGTTTGTATAGTGGGAGGACATCACCTACTGAAATATTTCCCACTCCATACATTACCATTGAACATATTCTAGAAGATGATGATGATGAATTGATGATAATCACATTATTATTATTATTATTATTATTATTATTATTTCTTGCAATTACATGCTGTTGGATTGTACAATGAAATAATAACGAAAGGCTATAAATATAAAGGAAACAGGATGGTGCAGTTACCAAATAAGGCAAAAATAACTGATGCCTTATGGGGTATTGTCTATATTAAGAGATGAGAATAGTTGGAGAGACATATCAGTATTATAATTTATTATAATAGTACAGATTGAATTATCCAAGATGTACATCAGACAATGAAAACATGTTTGTGCACCTGTTTGATATGCTGTTTATGTGGAATCATCTGAGACAGCCTTAAAGTAGGCATTTGCAGGGGTGGATGGAGGCCATCTTTTGGTTCTTTGGGAAGGCGGTCAGAATTTTTCATGTTTACATCGACGGGCAACTTATTTATTCTGCCAGAAGAGGGTCAAAAATNCTAGTTTCTTTGTGCTCTGATATGATGAAGCTGTTGGTCATAATGTGTCGGCCATGACCTATAAATTTTCCTATGGCTGGTAGAAAAATTGTGTTCATTTGGCAATCAGTCTTGCCAATTAAAAGTCTTCCAGTAAGGCGTTTCGTAAGTGGTAGTGCAATTGTTCTTGTTTTAGCAACATGTCTTTATGGTTGAATGCTTTTAATGTATTTTTCCAAAAATAAAGTATGTCTAGAAGTAAATTATGAACATATAATTTATTTTATTAAACCAATTTTAGGACATTAGTAAGTGTTGAATGAAAATTAATAAAAAAACTAATTAAAAAAGTATATAATATCTACTATATTAAATTTGCTAATTTTCCAGGAGGAAAAAGAGTGTCCAGAACATAAAGCACACGTCCCTGACCCCGTGATAACATTGAACTCCGAGCCCTTGGAAGATGTCCCTATAGACCTGCCACCAGATGGCGCCACGAGTGGTGTCTTGGGATCTGGGACACCAGATATGGTGGAAGGTGACGAAAATGCCGGCCACTCCCCTCACATAAGTTTTGGAAACGGGGCAGGTAGTTGCACCAGGCCGAAAACGGAATACATCCCCCTTTCAGACCAGGAGATGCATTGTGGGAAAATTGACCTCGTTGGGATTAAGAAACGCAACCTGGTTGGGATGAATCTCAGACGAAGGAGAAAGAGTAACCAAAAGATTGACGTGGTCAGCGATGCGGGGTCAAGTGTCCAGCTGAGGTCAGCTCTGTCCAGTAGAAACCGTCCAAGACATCCCGAGACACTGCTTTTAAAGCAGAGTAATGATACAAGAGTGATGAGCTCCTGTGATTCTGATCCAGACTGCCCTACTCCTAATACACCTGCTTTATCTAAGGTAAAGTCTGTAGGTTTATCAGACTGTCACATTAGATTTTTCTGCAAAATCAGGGAAATTCTGTTTTTTTAATCGACCCCAGAGCAATTAAACCCCCAAAAATTAACATAAAGTGTTTGGTTCCACAGTTAATGTTCAGATTTTTTTTCTAAAACCTGGACTCATGTAAGGTTTACGGCATTGTATATTTATGTTAACTTTGATTAAAAAACAGAAATTGAGAGAGTGAAAGCTGTGCCAAGATAGCTCAGTTCTTATTATGGATCCATTAATTGCTTATTAACAATGATTTAATGAATGGACCACTGCCAAAATGTAATTGACTCTCATTGAGCCCCTGTCTGAGGTAACTTGAAAATTTTGTCAAAGTTCATCCATATCTTATTGAGAATGGCTGTTAAATAAAAAAATAAATAAAAATAAAGGCAGAAACAACCTACTAGAGGTACTAAACCTTAAATATAAAAAAATGAAAGTTTTGTACCAGACAACTGATTTTAATATAAATTTCATGTGGTGAGAAGTTTAATACCTGTGCACTTTTGACATAGTGAGAGAGAGAGAGAGAGATAACTATTTAAAATTAATATGATTGGGATATATTCAAGTGCCTGGAGAATATCTTTAATGTAGTTAGAAGTAAAAGTTTGCCTGTTTATTACTCTAGGGTCAGATATCTGAGATGGACTGGGATGACAACATGCACTCTGACGTGGCCACCAGTGACACCAGTAGCTGTACTTCAGACTCTGAGGGGGGAGTCACGCTACATGATGACCCATTTGGCTGTGGTCTGGTATGTAGGCTGTGTGTGTGTGTGTGTGTGTACATGTGAGTGTGTGTGTGTGTGTACATGTATGAGAAATGTAGAAAAAGAAAGAGTGAAGGTACTCATTTTGAGGGTGTAATTATTTCATGTAATTTTCATTCTGTCACTGATGTTATCACAACATTGCTAATGATTTTCCTTTGTTTCACCTTTTTTCTTCCTCCAGCATATTTCTCTCTCTCTCTCTCTCTCTCTCTCTCTTTATTGGTCAGGTAGTCCTGCAATCTTAACATACCTGTTGTCTCATTTCAGCCATCATTTCCATTGAATGACTTGGCCACTCCCATAGATAGAGGTGAGAGGTTTGGTCTTGTAAGAATAAATTTACTTGGAAAAGATGTGGTTGTATATCAGTGCTGCTTCTCTTCCCCCTCCCCCCCCCCCTTCTGCCCGAGAGTATTTGCAATGCAAAATGTAAAATTGCAAGTTAAAAGTTTAATAAATTGATCTAGTTATTTTTTATTGCTTCATTTATTTAATTTTTTATTTTATTTATTGATTTATTGTGTTTTGTTTTCATGACATTTTAAGAGCTGATTCTTCCCTGTTGAGCTCATAGAACACATAGCAAATGGATTCAAATCTAGTTACTATTTATTTATTTATTTATTTATTTATTTTCATTTGACATTTTAGTAAGCTGCGTGGTTTGGGAAGGCAATGATACCAAAAAACTCGACCTGTCAACCTTAGACTTAGGCTGTGCTATTATACAGAAAGTTGACGCCCAACAAGAGTCACGTGACTTCATCAGCATCGGTGTCTGGGTCTCTCTGGTCCTGGCCTTCATCCCTCTGGGGTTTAGGTGGTATTTCCACAAGGGGGCGCTGGAGTATACATCCATGAAGAGCTGGTTCCTCCTAGCAGCAGACTTGTTTGGCTCTCACTGGAGGTGGGTGGCGCATTGGATTTTGTGGAAAAAAAACTTATGGAAAAATTAGTATAATAATGATATTGGATGTAGAAATAAGAAGAGGTTTCCAAACGCAAAACTTCAATAATGACGATTAAAGATTAAAGACAAAACTTTGGTAATAGTGATCATAATATACCTTACTGTAACAGCAGAAATAATAAAACTGATTCTATATTGCCTTTTTCCACAATTCTGAAAAGAATGTTTTTAAGATGCGATAATACATCTGTCCCTTCTCTTTTCTGCTCCTTCCCCTTTTGGGAACTGATCCCTCACACGGTCTGTTTCAATGTACCTTTTCTTTTTAAATAAAACATTTTGCACTGGTATTTCCTATTTATTTGCAGTCACAGTTGGTTTGGTTTTGGTTTGTTTTGCAGGGTGATATTTGTTGTTCTCAATGGAGTTTTACAACGCATGGTGCTGTGTGTTATTTTCTTTTTCTTGCTGTCTGTGGCAGAAAGGACATTTAAACAGGTAATAGCCCACTAACTTTCATAATTGTTGTTTCTTTTAATTATTTCAAATATTAATTCAGAAAGGCTTTTTACAATTTACTAATTATTACCTTTGTATTATTTACTAATGATTTCAGAAATGATCTGGTGAAGTTTCAGGGTAAGCCATAGTATAGTAATCATATCAGGAAAGACGGTAGTTCTGAAATAAATCTAAATAATATTTTATTGATGGGCATAGAAGAGATAATACACCCAGGAATAAGACTGGGTTCCCATATCTAGATTGATCTAACAGGATCAATCCATCGCAGAGGTTTTTTTTTTTTTCGCTAAATTGCATTCAGCTTAAGCTGCTTAGTTGTCTGTCACCCCTACTGAAGCTGCTTAATAATTCATCACCCCCTAGCAACTTCTGTAGGCATGACAGACATCTAAGCGGCTAAAGCTGATTGCAATTTAGCAAGAAACCCCTCAGATATAGAACCATCCACATTTAGTATGATTGGGTCTGGGAAAAGTCCCTAAAAATAGATTATGCACAGCACAATCCATTAAAGTGTGAAACAACAAGGCAGTGCAGTAGAAATCAGTTCCTTTTCTTTGATATTTACAACAAATAAATCAAATCACATTTCAGTCAGCTTTTGCTCTAATCGTTTTCTTGAGTCCACAAGAATTTTTCAAACGTTCAATATTACTGGTTCACTAGATAATTTTTGTATTGTGTAAGAGGCTATATGACAGTATTGTTTATTTTATTTTATTATTATTTTTATTTTATTTTATTCATTTATTTTATTTTTGTTTATTTTTCTTATTTGTTTCAGCGATTGATGTACGCTAAACATTTCTGCTACCTCACTTCCACCCGCCGAGCTAAGAAATATGATCTCCCGCATTTCCGCCTCAATAAAGTGAGGAACATAAAGGCATGGTTGTCACTGCGCTCCTACATAAAGGTAGGTATATGTCTGTGCCACTTAGTGTTTTTAGTCATGTTGACTTTAAAGGATACATGTAGCACCATATTATGATGCTATCTTAATATTTCTCCAAAGTGTATCCTTACTCTTGAAGTAAAAATCAAAAGTAATTGAACATGATAATCTTCAAATCATAATGTTTTTGTATCATACTACACTGTGACGTAATATATGCACTATATTTCTACTTCTCGTTCCAGAAACGAGGTCCTCAGCGTTCAGTGGATGTGATAGTGTCTGCAGCATTTCTTCTTGAAATCATCCTAGTGGCTCTGATGTCTTTTCAGGTAAGTTAATGTCAGCAGCATTCCAACTCCTGTATCATAGCTATCAGTGTTTGCCTCTTTGGAAAATTAGTTGCTGGACTGAAAGTAAAGCCATCTTGAAAAGTAGCTGGACTGAATGTCTGCCAGGTAGGAAAACATCTCAGCCTGTTCTGACAGTTGTCAGCCCCGGGCAGACGGTTCAGCCTTAATTTCTAACACTGATAGCTATTGCTGTCTGTGCACTTGGATTTGATGTTCTATACCATTTCACATTAAATGACTTAGTTCTATATGAACAGCCTGATATTCAGGCCCCAATGTCTTCCACTTCTTCACATCAGAAGGAAATATCAACACCCCATACTTTAAATTGAGGGGTTTTATCACTTCCAGGTCTTGGATTTCTTTGCATGGCATTTAGACATAAAATATATGACTTGGGAACATTTCAGATATTTGCAGACTAGTATTACTATTAATTTACCTTCAAGATATATTATGACCATTGTCAGTAGATCTTTTAAATTACACAAACCAAGTCAAGGTAATCAACTTCTTTCCACTCTGAAAAATTCTCATTTACAGGATATTAAGACATAGAAAATATGCCCTTGGAACATTTTTAAATATTTCCTGTACAACCTTTAAATTGCCATGATAATGATTATTGTTTTATCTCATCTATACTGCCGATACTATCAGTAACCCAAACTAAAAGTGTGTTTTCTTTGTAGCTCCTAAAGGACAGTGAGGAGTACCCAAAGCACCTTTATAACTGGGAGGTGATTGTGTGGTTTGTGGCCCTGTCCGTGTTCCTCCTAAGGTTCATGACGCTGGGTAGCAAAATCAACAAGAAGTACAGACACCTGTCTGTGTTAATTACGGAGCAGGTAATCAAAGTTATGGTCATCATGGTTTCTGCATAACAACAGCACAAATGGGAGTTATTTGTTTTGTTTAAGCATAGACAAGCAGGTTAATAACTGAAAGACTTAATCTTCGTCTCAATCTTTCAAGTGAGACCATAGTCTTCACATGTCATATCATTCCAGAACCAAAAGCTTGCTTTTATTGTACCACCAGCGTAGGCGCTGGCGGTACCCATGGTTTTAGTCCCGACCCGTATGTTCCGCCGGCTCCGCCGGCTCCTGCGGCTCCTGCGGCTCCGCCGGCTCCGCCGCCAAGTCACTGTTACCGCTTCTCCTCCTAGACGGTAAGGGCCCCTGTACCCATCTCTTGGATTTAGGTCACCTATAATCTCAACTCGTTCCACGTAAAATTTGGGCTTTGTCGGTATTGGGGTCTAGGTGTGGCACTCATTGCAATGCACCCTTGTCTAAAAATGGCAAAATTAAATGCTAATTATCTACCCTACGGAAGGAGTTATGGGAAAAATTTTACAGACAGCTTTCCAAAAGTCATATGTGTAGATTTCAAATATGCCCTTGGATTTGACCTTTGACCTTTATTTCAAGGTCAAACGGGCCAAAATTTTCAAAAAAATGAAATTTTTTACGAAAAAAATTTTTTTTGCCCTGTTATTCAGACACCACACAGACTTAACCAATAATATTATTGGAAAGTGTTACCCTTCGGGTCATCTTTCATCTCCGTGAATTTGGGGTCAATCGGTGCATTTTCACGGGAGTAGCGGCCATAAAGTACCGAAACTGAAAACTGTCTCTAATTCGGGAACCGTTAATGCTAGAGACCCATTCTTTTTTGCATTTTGTAGAGCATGTA
>NW_019775480.1:985639-997638 GCF_001039355.2 Lingula anatina | reverse complement strand
CTGGCAGAGATAGGTCCATAGTTACTATTGAACTTGAATAGGAAGTCAAATACTGGCAATCTTACTGTGACCTTGAAATTGACCTTTGACCTACTTTTCACCATGAACTGTTTTTTGTAAATTTTGCTTCCCTTTTATCTCTAAAACTGGCAAAGATAGGTCTATAGTTACTATTGAACTTGAATAGGAAGTCATATACTGGCAATCTAAGTGTGACCTTGAAATTGACCTTTGACCCACTTTTTATCATGAATTGAACTTTGCAAATTTTGGTTCCCTTTTATCTCCAAAACTAGCGAGATAGGTCCATAGTTACTATTGAAATTGAATAGGAAGTCATATACTGGCAATCTAAGTGTGACCTTGAAATTGACCTTTGATCTACTTATTATCATGAACTGAACTCTGCTAATTTCTTTCTCTTTTAACTCCAAACCTGGCAGAGATAGGTCCATAGTTACTATTGAACTTGAATAGGAAGTCATATACTGGCAATTTACTGTGACCTTGAAAATGACCTTTCACCTACCTTACGATGAACTTAAATTTGATTGTACCATTTTTAGTTTCATATATTTTTTGCAAATATTGAAAATTCTTGTTGATTGCATGTTTACAGCTTGTCAAGCACAAGACTGGTGGCTGTGTCCCTTATTTTGTGTATGTGGGGGTCTATACGAATGCGCTTGCTCCAGCTGGTGGTACAATATTCGGAGGCGGTATCGCCTCTCTGATCCTCTAGTTATAAGACAGTTTAAAAAAAAAGAAAAGTCAAGTGAAGGAATGAGGAAAAGTTTCACACAGATTAACAAGATTAATTATATTTTACTAAACTCCACCTGATAATCAGTCAGATATGATGTTTTGTTTTATCCTGTTTAATTTCAGATTAACCTGTATCTTCACATGGAGCAAAAACCACACAAGAAAGAGGAACTGATGTTAGCTAACAATGTGTTGAAGCTCGCACAGGACTTATTTAAGGTACATATTTGGTCAGGGTTGAGATTTTTCTGCTGAATTTTGGAATTCTGAGATTTTAAATTAAATTCTGGTGGTGTCGAAGGGAGCCCCAGGACAATTAAATGTTTGGTGCCATCATAAATTATTTGTTGCAGTTTTCTGACTTAATACTTGAAATTCAAAAATTAAAAGTCAATATCAGCAAATTGAGGTTTTTTAGTCTTTTCTGACACTGCTGTTGTTGTTATATTTCTAAAGCTGCCATTGATTTGTGGAATCTATATTGCCCTATGAAACTGACAAAAAAACGATTGATTAATTCTTTCCAAGGGAATGGCTTTAAAATGGCCCCAGGCCCCTGCTGTAATTACAGGTAGCCATTTTTCCCACTCTTTTCCTGCACCCCAACATCATGTCTGTCTGTTTATTTGATGGTAAAAGCCATTCCAATATTATCTTAAATTTTACTTTTCAGGAGCTGGAAAGCCCCTTCAAGATCTCTGGACTGTCCGCTAACCCATTTCTCTACAACATCACCAAAGTGGTCATATTGTCAGCTTTTTCTGCCATGTTGACCGAACTACTGGGCTTTAAACTCAAACTCTACAACCTCAAGATAAAAACTTGAAAAGATAGAAGGAAATAAATGGGGAAAATGGATGAAAGAGATCCAGACTGAAATCTGTAACTATAGCATGAGTGTGATAAATAGAGAAGCCACACAAAGAGTTTTGGAGTCTTGGAAGTAGAAGTGAAAGGAAAAATATCAACAAAAGAGGGAGAGGAAAAGAGAGAGAAAAAATGATGTATTAAAAATACAGGAAAGGCAGGCAGGTGAAAGGTGATCCTGGCGATTTTTTAAAAGTTGTCTTAGGAGAAAAATGAAATTGTCCATGAAGGAAAGCACATGCTTACTTGAAGCTTTACTCACTTAAGTCGAGACCTTTCAACATACCCACCAATAAGAGTAGAACAATCTTTGATATCTTAGATAGCCATACTTCTAGTCAGGCCTTAAATGTTTTGCTCTAATAATATAATATGAGACTTAATGTCTGTTATTTACATTGAAATTCTATGTTTACAAAACACTTCATTCAGTATTTGTTTATACCCATTTATTCTGTGTTGTTGTTTTTTATTAGTTTGACATTTTGTGATAAGTATTTTATTGTTGTTATTATTATTATTTTGGAGAAGAAAGATGTAAGTGATACAATGATGTGCCACAACCTGCCATCCCCAGAATTACATGCATTGCCATATTGGTTATTATCACCTAACACAATAGCTTAGCACTGCTCATTGGCACACCTAACACACTATCCTCATAGGCACACCAAACGCATTGTGCTCATTGGAATGCTTAATTTACTGTGCTCAGTGGCACACCTAACACACTGTACTCATTGGCACACCTAACACACTGTGCTCATTGGCATACCTAACACACTATCCTCATAGGCACACCAAACGCATTGTGCTCATTGGAATGCTTAATTTACTGTGCTCAGTGGCACACCTAACACACTGTGCTCATTGGCACACCTAACACACTATCCTCATAGGCACACCAAACGCATTGTGCTCATTGGAATGCTTAATATACTGTGCTCATTGGCACACCTAACACACTGTACTCATTGGCATACCTAACACACTGTGCTTATTAGAACACCTAACACACTGTCTCAACTAACACACTTCCATAAAGCTCTCATATTTGACACACATACTGCTAGACATCTGACTTCACATTAACATGTTCATTTCTGTTTCAGCAAATTAAGAAATTTGTGCCATTCCTCTTGGTTTTTACTCCTAGACAAACGATATCTTTAAGTTTATTATTCTAGTCATAGAAAACCTAGCATAAATAACAATAATTGTGAAGTTCTGGAACGAAGTCTATAAATAACAATAATTGAATGTTCTGGAACGTTCTGTTATGGCAACTCAAAAATTGTTTTGAATGTGGTTGTTTATCTAGTATAATTTGCTTTAGTGGTGACCTTTTTTGGTTAGTTTAGGAAAAAAATTCTAACTTGGTTTGTATCACTGGTTTGTAAAGTGGGAAGGCATCACCTACTGAAATATTTCCCACTCCATACATTACCATTGAACATATTCTAGAAGATGATGATGATGAATTGATGATAATCACATTATTATTATTATTATTATTATTATTATTATTATTATTATTATTATTATTATTATTATTAACATTATTATTTCTTGCAATTACATGCTGTTGGATTGTACAATGAAATAATAACGAAAGGCTATAAATATAATAAAGGAAACAGGATGGTGCAGTTACCAAATAAGGCAAAAATAACTGATGCCTTATGGGGTATTGTCTATATTAAGAGATGAGAATAGTTGGAGAGACATATCAGTATTATAATTTATTATAATAGTACAGATTGAATTATCCAAGATGTACATCAGACAATGAAAACATGTTTGTGCACCTGTTTGATATGCTGTTTATGTGGAATCATCTGAGACAGCCTTAAAGTAGGCATTTGCAGGGGTGGATGGAGGCCATCTTTTGGTTCTTTGGAAAGACGGTGAGAATTTTTCATGTTTACATCGACGGGCAACTTATTTATTCTGCCAGAAGAGGGTCAAAAAATGGAGGATGGATCAACAAAGATTTATAGTTGTAAAACCTTACTGGGCTCTCTTGTATGATTCCCACTCAAGTTTTTTTTTTTTTTTTTTTTTTTCACTTATGGGTGTAGTTTAGAAATTCTAACACTAAATGTGCTTTCTGAGTACATGTCTGGTTTTAAAACCCTAGGGTTCAGTTTTTATATATGTAGGTAAAAACTAGACAAGTATGTATTTACTTTGCTTTTTTTTTTCGTAAAACCAGGTTGAAGATGAATTTCAATATCCTGATATTAATAAACCTGGATAAAACTATTTGCCCACCGAAAAATTCATTTTGAGCTATTTAAAATTGCTAGGCATGTTTTACTAACATGAATATGGCATTCATGTTTGACTCTATAATGTTACAAAACAGAATTTGGATGTGTGTGTTCATGTGTTGAGAGTCAATTAAAAATATAATGGTTTTTATGACAGATGCATTTAACATGAAGCAATGTGCGCTGCTTGCCTGGATTGAACAGTGTCTAGGAGATTAACACTGCAACAGTTTGCAGTTCTACAATACGGTCTTGCGCTAGTAACTGCTAGGAGCTCATAGTTGCAAAGAAAATGAATGAATTATTATTCCTGAACTTAAATTTCAATCCAACCACCCCCCCCCCCCAAAAAAAAAAAAAAAATAATAATAATAATAATTAAAATCATTCAAGATTGCAGGGTGTTATAAGATTGTCTAGGCTGTTGCATTTAGTTAGAAGGCTAGGAGCTGGTTTACCCCCCCAAAAAAAATTGGCCTGAAAATGTTGACCTTTCTAGACGTTCTACTGGAGATAAGTAAGCTCTCTGGTAGTCTATTGAAATTAAAATTTGGTCTTAAAAAGACAAGCTATTTATGGCATGGCTAATGTTTTAGACTACTGTACAGGTAATTTACATTTGTGGATTACTGTTGGGTAAAATTTGATGAAAAAGTTTGCAAGGTTAAACCAGTTTTCTGTCCAAAGTTTTTTGTGAAGCTGGCCTAGGAATTTGTTGCATTTAAAAGGGGTGATTTATATTAGGTTTCAGTTTGTGGCATTTTTCCCTACTTTCCCAAATAGATCTTTCTTACAAAAATCCATTAGTTCTTTTCAGTTGTATCTTAATTTATTTGTTTTGTAACAATTTAATTATTATTGTGACGAACTGTGTAGACGGGTAAACTTATGTAGTCATTTTGTGACAGAAAGTCGTATCATTATTATATAGACACAGACAAGTTGTACTTTTTATTGAGACATCTTCAATCATATTGATTGATAAGAAATTAATGTTTGCTGTTTTCTGTGCCATATATGAGAAAAGTAAGAAATAAATTCATTAAAAAATGATATTATTTTTTCTTTGTCTTCTTTTCGGCATGTTCAATTTATTTCCACTGCTTTAATGATTATTTCTTTAAAAATATTTGATAGTAAAAATATTTTGCATGTCAGAGGTTGAAAAAATGGATGATGACAACATAATGTCCATACCCCTTTTGTTTTAGGGAAAAATATTGTTGAACAGCTTTATTTGATTTATTCCCAAAATTATAACATTTAATGACATGTAACTTTCTAAATTGCACCAAAGTTTAAATATTAAATATTACAAAATTCTTTTTACTGCCCAATGAAACTTCTAAACAAAACTGCTTTTACAAAAATTCTGTCTGGATTCTACTAGAATCAAAATTGAAAATAACGATGATGTAGCATTATAAAATGTGTCAAGAAACCTCAAGCTTGAAAGCTGTTCCCAGCCGTCTGAACTTCTTTTCAGATTAACTGTTCAAAATAAGAATAATCAAACCTGAAATTTTACAGTGACTACTCCTAATGTCCAGTTCTACTGGCTATAGTATACTACCCAATGATCACTGTCAGATTCCTTGGCTGTGGAGATTTTGAGAAATGTGTGTAGTATAATAACCAATAACTTTGAACTTATCTCTCAAATCAAACCCAACACTCGCCCTCTATGAACCCAAACACTTGGAACATATTTGTCCATGTGACTGATCTAAGCCAATCAGATGCTGTGAATGTGGTCACATGAACATATCATCATAACCTGGAGGAGGGAGGTGGTCTGGGTCTGGACTGAAATAGAAAAGAACAATCCCGGAAACTGACAAGAATTTGAAGAATTTACAGAATATCAAAAATTCACACAAAAATTAAGTTTTACTATTTTCAATACAATTTTTGTCATTATTTATTGATTTGCANTCACTTTAAGAAAAAGGTATACAAATTGAAGAAAAAAATAATTTAAAAATGAAAAAATACAAATAGCCAGTCTTTATCAATATATTATATTCAAAGGCTTCAAGTTAATTAAATAAATAAATTATCAACCATACTTACCCAGCCCTATTACCTCCAAGAGGCCCAGGACCAAATGGATCAAATCTGGCACCAGGTGGCACTGCTCCACTGCAAGACAAGCTTATTTTCTTGAAAAATTGTCTGATATTTTTTTTAAGCTAATATCTTATTTTATCGAGTTAATTTAATATAACAATTTGTATCCTTAGAAGGAAAAAAAATCACTTCAAAATAACATAATATTTATCAATTTATTGTCATAAATTGATAAACATTGATAAATTTTTATTTCAGTGCAAGCAATACAGAGAATTTATTCTGTTCCCTTAAATGTGTGCCAAATTTTAAAACCTTTAAACAAAGGCAAAATTTTCTTTACAAACTTGTGTCCAGATCATCATCGGTCGTTTTAGCTCTATCAAGACATATAAAATATGATGACGTCAAACAAAGTTTCTGAATAAGGTTTGGACAAATCAAACTTCCGACTGTGAAACAACACATAAAGCATTCATTTGGAAGGTGTGCCTAAAAGGTGTTTCACTTACGGAGGTAATCGTCCCGGCAGTCCCGCACTGGGGTCTGGTCTCACTCCAGGCAACCCTCCTCTCCTGGGGTCCATCAGCATCCCACCACCCCCAGGATGACCCCCAAATGGGTCAAGGTCAGCTCCTCCTACAGCAAAAGGATCATTCTGTTGCTCCCTATGGAGGTGAGAAACAGTGTAACAGTAACTGGAGCATCTCTGGTACAGGCCTAAGTCTTATGCGCAGTTTTCTTTTATCAGATGGAAGAAAGCCTTCATATCAAACCAGATAATTGTTCCATTAATGCTATATGAATGTTTCTTTAAGTGACATGAACGCATACTATAGTTTCTTCTGCCCTGACGGACATGAGGCATATAATACTGAGTACAATAATCTTCAACTTGAAAGAATTATACACATTATACACAATTATTAATATGATGTTCAAATGTAATTTATCCATCTTTTTATCAATGTCATTCATAAACCATACAAAAAATAAAGAGAAAAAAAATTAAAGAATTACCATTCATGCCTGCTCCTCTGTGAATGTGACGGTGGTATCCTCAGAGGATCATCCTCATCTCTACTATGACCCTGTCCCCTCCTGCTACCTGCTGCCCTCTGGTGAGCATTCCCTGCAAGAAACTCAGACAGTAGCTCTTGCTTGACTCTTGACTGCAGTTTACTCATATTTTTGGTGGCACTAAAAATAAAACAAGGTGTATATAGAGGGGGCACATGCTTCACTGAAAGTGTCATAATTTTTTTCTTTATCATCAAGTTACTTGTATTACAGGAGGACTAAGACAATAACTCTAAGGTATGCCTCGTAAGTTTTCACAAAATTTCACATGATTTCACATGATTGACAGTGAATAAGAATACTACTAGTAGCACATACTACATTTAATCTTCTAGAGTATTTCATCAATGAATTATACTTGTACCTGTGGAATGTAGAGAAATCTTCCGTGGCAAAGTCTTTTACCTTTATGGACATGCTTGTTATCTTTTCATCTTCGTGACGCTACACAAGTAAGACAGACAGTAATTACAATTTCATTGCTGAACATATATTTTAATATAATGTTATTTTCCTTCACTATTTGTTTATTTATATTCATTCATTCATTCACTCGTCTGTCTATCATTTGTTATACTGGTTGTGCCTATAATTCGCGCGACAATCCGTAAGCGTAGTAGTTCAAATGTACTTCATTTATTTATTTATTTACTTATTTATTTATTGGTTGTCTACAACTAAATTTACAACTTACCATCAAATGTACTAGAAGCATGCTGTCCATCTGTACAATCTTCAGCAGATATGTCTTGTGGTTGTGTTGGTACAGGAGCATGTACACATCTTGTGAAGAGTTCCAGTGTGAGGGCAACATCTCGCTTTGACGAGGATGAGCTGGAACCTTTATAGAGCCAATTTTTTTAAATACAGTTTTCTCTCACTCGCCTATCTCTCTTAAAAAAAAAAATTAAAAAAAAAAAACATAGCTAGAGGAAACGAGACAAAATCCAAGTGCCTCTTACATCACCGTACTCTGTACAATTGTATGATTATTTTCATTTACTACTTTTCATTTACTTCGGGGAAATGATAACCTTTATGACTTCATCCATGCAGCAGGCTCACAATAGTCAAAAGCATTATTTTACTAGACAGAATATTACCCACATAATATATACAGTACAGTACAATCCAAAATAGAAAGGACAGGTTTGTTGTTGATTTATGCAATTTCACTTATTGACACTCACCCTTTCTCCGCTACCAATGCATTTGAAATCATTGCTGACCAAGCACCAATGTAAAGAACTCACAACAACATCTTGTGCAGACGACAACTGATCTCTGACGCTGCAAAATAGCAATTCATGTCCAGCGTTAGCCATGTTTGTTTTGATTTCAAGGTCACGATATTTAGGTCATGACCTTTATAAATGATTTAATATGTCTTTGCAATTAGAGTCCCTAGAACGTTCGTCATGCAATATTATGCTTTAGCATATGATAGATATTCGCTCAGGATTTTTTTTTTAACTTTGGATAAATCTACTAAGGACATTCTTAGTAAAACACATATTATCTATCCCACAATCCCAAAGAACGCCAATATGTCTGCGCCCTGTGGAAACGTGGGAAAGAGATTTATTTTTCATTTTGTAAACGATTTAGTCGATTTTAAACTACCTGTGAGTGCTTTTTAATATTACACAAACTTTGAATACCACCAAAAATCTTAATTCATGGTTTATTTTGAATACTGTATATTTTATTACTTTTTTCTCTGCATGTAAATATTTATTTCACTTTCTCTAGACGTCGAATGTTTTCTTTCGTCCAAGTTATTTGGCATTGTTATAGGAACTGGTTTGTAACAAACATGTATTTTTTTCGGTCTTTTAGGAACTTAAAGCAGTAGCGGACTTCTTCAGTATTCAGCTCGGTTTTGATCCAAAATCGTACGACAAGCAGGTATATAATTCAATTTCAATTTCAAATTCATAATTAACAGAATTCCGTAAAACCATTCTGCTCAATATTGGCTCTGCATAAAATATTTTCAGGTATGAATCTCTGTATATCATCTTAATAAAAAAAAGTCTGGAACACCCAACTTGAATTTTGGCGAATTAAAACCTTTGCTAGTGAAAATCAATGGCTGGCCGGGTTACATGCAGTTAATAGTACATGCAACCGCTGCAATTAATGAATGTGCTTGCATACCAAACTGTTTTGATTTATTTTGATATTAAAATATTGATGGATCCATATATCTCTAGCATATTTAGCACATACTTCAATGCGTCCAGTGATCAATATTCATATGTCTTTTTCTTTTCTTTTTCCCAAGGACATAAATATCATTTCAAATTAGAAAACCATTTTTTACATGTATCTAAACTTTTTGTATATTGAAGTGAGATTTGTTTCATTTTAGGATCCATTCATTGTTGTAACTCTTGAAAATGAGAAGCAAGCAAAACAAATTACTAGCAGAACAGTACTTGTTAGGTATGTTTGTAATGATACAGTATACATGTTTCAATTTTATTTATTTATTTATTTCAAGATATACAAGCTTGCTTGCATTTTTGGAATTAAAAAGGTTAACTTTCATCTCTGCTTAAATTATGAAACATAGCATTCAAAAACCAGTTTATAGATTGTAAATTCATATGTGCATAGTAGAAGCAACTATATATACATGTTTATCTGTGATATTTTCAGGAGTGTATATAATTACTGGGCAGAGGGAACATCAAGGGAAGAGTTATACCAGAATATAAAACAGCTTAAAGATACTTTTAAGGTGACTTATCAATCTGTATCTAATGTGCTGATGATATTATATGAATCATTTCTACATGAGTTAATTGTTAGAGTATTGTTTTTCTCAGTTGTAAACGTGTAAACGTGTCAAATATTTAGATTTTTCTCTCCTTAAATTTTGAGTGTCCATAACTCTAGCACTGTAGTGTTTTTTATAATGGTAAAAAAGTCTTTACAAATTCCAAGTGCTATTTGCCACAAAGTTATTATATTGTATTTTTTACAGGAAGCTTACTGTTCACCTAGCAGGTCATTTAAGATAAACATTGAGTCATACAACCTGAAGCAGGATTTTCAAACAATACCAAAAAGATTGCAGGTAAGTGCCTTTTAAGACAGTAAGTTTTTTTTTTTAACAAAAACTAAAATAGATGAATTAAATATATATTGTTTTCTAGATAGTTTGTAATATGTGCTCCATGGAAACAATTTGAAGCAATGCAACTAGACCTTATATTTCCATAAGCCATGTAGATAATAATTAATTTATTAATTGTATGTAAATTAATTTGTAATTTTATCTTCCCAAAAATAACAGAAAGATGTTATCACTGAATGTTTCCAGGAGTTGGCAGAGCATGCAAACTTAGACCTGCAGGGTCCTGTGAGCCTGTCGTCTCCAGACGTCTCCTTTTATTTCCTGGAATACTACGGCTCTCAAGGGACTAAACCCCTGGCCAAGAAACTGTACTTTGGGACATGGGTAAACTTTGTTTTATTTATTTATTTATGAATTCATTTCTTTGCTTATTTATCCACTTGTTCATTCACTCATTCATTCATTCATTCATTCATTTATTTACTTAAGTATTTCTTTCCTAATTAATTAATTACTTAATATTTATTTATTTATTTATTTTATTTATTTATTTATTTATTTATTTATTTATGCACTAATTTTTTCATTAATTAACTTATTTATTCAATTATTTAATTAATTCATTTATTATTTCATGAAATTGGTTTAAGAGGAAAATACTTGAATATATTTTGTAGAAATAAATAATTATGCTGGTTTATGTTGCATAAATTATGCTGATATTTAAATATGATTCTTGCTGATGTTTCAGGTAGCTGATGGACAGAAACATTTAGTACAAAGATATGATCTCAAAAAAAGACATTACATAGGTGAGACAGCAACAGTCCAAGGTGTGAAAACTAACGTTAAAAATAAAAAGCACTGTTACAGTAATAGTTGTTCATGTTGGTTGTCATCAAGACAGTGCTGAAATGTGTAGATCATATGTGTAAATGTGTAACCATAGAATAACACCAGTTTAACAATTGGAGTCTGTCCTAAATAATAAATAGATTATTCATAAACTTTTTGCTATTATTGGCATATATGGGTCTTATCCAGTATTATGCCAGTTGTAGAGGACTGTTCCCAGTATATCTATGAGATTCAATATAATTTTTTTTTTTTTTTTTTACGCATTGGAACTCCATTTAGCTGCAGTAAGGCCAAATTTACAACAGCTGACTAACAAGTCTTAGATGCTTGATGTGTAATCTCCGCTCGGCATCTGTTCAGTGTCTATTGAGGGTTTAGACAACAAACTCTTAAGTGGGTCGCCATATTTGATCCATGCGGCCTTAATTATTTCAATAATTATTTTTATTAATGTTTCTTAATTTTTTTATTTATTTATTTATTTATTTATTTATTTTTATGTTTTTGTCACCAATCAGGCAATACCAGCATGGATGCCAGACTGTCCCTCCTGGTGTCCAACCTGGCCCTGGCTGGACCCGGCAGCTGGGTGCTGGACCCCTTTGTGGGAACAGGTGAGACATCTAATCTTAAATGCCCCATTCATCTATTTTCTGAACCACTATTTAATGTGTAATCTTCCCTTATTCTCCGACCATCTGGGGTTAAGTCTGATGTACTGTTTATAGCCAGTTCAGTTTGATTATCTCCCCTCTTGATATTTGTCATGTTTGTAAGATAAAATATTTTGTGAACTTTTAGGGAGCTGCTTCTCTGACATTTTTTTTTTTATTATTATTTCAAATGTTATCAACCATTATTCAATAGCCTGTACTCCAAGCAATCTGCTGTTGTATTTTTAATACACATTTTGCCCATATTTTGGTAAACCTTTGTAAATTTCAGTTGAAAATCTTCAGTATTTTAGACATTGTATAATTAATTTTGTACTCCTTTCCTTG
>NW_019775480.1:957917-985447 GCF_001039355.2 Lingula anatina | reverse complement strand
ATAATTAATTTTGTACTCCTTGCCCCCCCCCCCCCCCCCAAATAAAAAGCTATATGCCTTTTTTTTAATACACTTTCATATATAGTAAAAGGTACCTCTGTCCAGCTACAGCCAAATGAACTGAGAAGAAAAAAATTCATGTGTTAAAACATACACATAACTCATTAGTTTCTCCTTCCCAGGTAGTCTACTGGTGGCCTGTGCACACTACGGGGCTTACGTCACTGGCACAGACATAGACTACAAGATTATCCATGGATTTGGTAAGAACAATCATGTGCTCTTTCTTTACATGAAGTGCATTAGTTTTCTGTATTGTGCCTGTGACGGGAGACGATTTGAGTACTACAAAGGAGGATATCTGTACTCATATGCTTTATTTGACTTGCTTGTTTACACAAGTGTAACTGTACGTAAGGTTCAAATAATTTTATGTCCTCTTTTGTACCAGTAGATCTTCCTAAATTCTTACTTCTTGCTTCTGTGAGGTCTGCTGTATGAAATAAACTACTCACTTTAAGTGGCACTGCCTATAATTATTGACTGTGGGGTGTGTGGGTTGTACTAAGTGCAGGGGTGTCTCTCCTTTATAGTACCCTTTTGAGATATTAGCACTGCGATAGCCTGACGGGTACATGCATTTGGCTCTAGTTAAAAGGAGCTCAAAAATAGTTATAAAAAAATGAAATACAGTAATTTTTCATACCATTGGTTTAGAAAAAAAAGTAATAAAAATAGTATTTATTGGAGGCATACTGATAACCATGTTAAAGGTTTTAGCAATGTTTGTTATGAAGAGTCATCTGTTACAGGGAAATCAAGCAGTCACAAGAAGAAGTTTCGAGGTCCTGATGAGAATTTTCTGGCCAATCTGAGACAGTACGGTTTGGAGGACCTCTACCTGGACGTCCTAGTGGGTGATGCTTCAAAACATGCTATGTGGCGACGGAGCTCCTTATTTGATGCCATTGTCACTGATCGTGAGTATAATCAGGGGTGAAGACATTTCAGTTTTAAAATTTTGAAGATTTGTTATTTGTGTAATGTACATGATGTTAGATTGCCATCATAATGCCCTCTCCTTCTCTCTCTCTCTCTCTCTAAACTGATTTAAGTATTATTTACACAGTGTGGTTTAGTATAATTTTAAGTGAAATTTCCTAATTTTGTCATGCTTTCTTTTTACTCTTTTATTTTAAATCACAAGTGACAATGTAAATATCTGATGTTTAAAGGGAACATTTGGAATATAAGCATATTTAACCCCCATTTTCCAGCTCCATATGGTATTCGTGAATACACCGTAAAAATAGACAGCAAGAAGAGAAACCCAGAAAATAAAATTCAAGCACAGGAGGATGAAGATATAGATATGGTAGAGAAGGGGCATGATGTTTGTGAAAAGTAAGTCTTGATGAAAAAAAATGATGTCTTTCAAGCAGGGAAAGCCTTCATTTTCCAACTTGAAGGGCATCACTTACATTTCAGAGTTTGAAAATTGATACTCATGGCTATAAAAAAAAGTATATAAAAGACTCAATGGAATGGTTTACTTTAGAAATTCACATCTAACACAATATCAAGTCACACCTAATCCCAAGCACAAAATCAGATTTTCTGTTATTATTCTGTAGACAGACATCATATGCTGGGAGCCAGAAGTCAGACTACCAGCTGCAGGACATAGTGAAAGACCTCCTCAACTTCGCGGCCAAGTTCCTCAAACTTGGCGGCCATCTTGTCTACTGGCTTCCTGTTTACAGACCTGAGTGAGTATTACACATATTTTTTTAAATATTTGATCAAATTTGCTTTTAAAGAATCATATTGTCTTGTATTCTTGTGGGCTTCTGCCAATTTTTTTTTCTAAGCTTTTTGATCATATGTTTAAGTTTGAGACGCTATCAATACTTCAATTAATTTTTTTTTCAGTTACACAGAAGAGATGGTCCCCTCCCACCCTTGTCTAAAACTGATCTCTAATTGTGAACAGACTATTACCTTGAAAATGTCCAGACGACTTATAACTATGCAGAAATGTAGGGAGGTAAGGGAGAGGTATATGGGAGAGGTATAACTTGGCATACTGAACAAAACCACGCATGCAGCCAGTTTCAGCTCATGCTTTCTATTTGAACGTGTGTTCTGTACCAAAAAAGGAAGGATATGGGATAAGATTACGTGTCATGCATCTGTAACAATTATTAAAGTTGACCCAGGGGATACAGTGGACGTGACCCACCCTTGTCTTTGGGCATGACCCCCCCCCTCCCTTCCCCCTCCCAAAAAAACAGGCAAGGTATTACCTGCGAAATTAAACAGTTCCAAGCAATATCCAATTTTTGCCCCCCTAGTATCATAATGTAATAATCCATTTTTGAAATTTCACATATACTGGGTCAGTGTAACAGTGACTCAATGCAACACTGGGTCAGAAATTTTGTACTGTGATCCTTAAATATTATTAAAAAGAAAGGGAAGGAAAAAAAAAAGGTATCATTTTATGGAAGTGACACGGGATAAAATTCATAAAATTGAAGAGAAAACTTTGTGTTGGACACTTTCTGTCTTCCTTCATTCGTATTATTGTGTACATTTTATGTTCAGGACACAGAGCTTCTTGATGCAGCTCACATCCCAGAAATGCTTTACAAGGAGAGACTCCGAGACAAATATTTTGAAGCTAATCCCGAGAATGACAAAAAGAAAAAGAAGAAGAAAAAACATAGAGGAGCAGGTGATAAAATAGAAAGATAGATAAAGAAATGAATAATAAATAATAGAAATTGTCAAATATGATTTGTACTTTCATTCTTTTTCATTCATTCCACAAAAAAGTGACGCTTGAGTCACAGCAAAGATGCATACACCCATTTTATGCAATATTTTGTCTTCCACAATTTTTCATTCATTTGTAATGTATTAGATAAGATATTAGTTAAATGATACTTTTATCTTTTTTCTTCTTTTTACATTTTTTCCATTAGGTGAGTGTGATACAGAATCAGTAAATCAGCCTACGTGACATTGGATCAATAAGTAACAATGGAGCGTCACAATAGGGTCACGATGGAGCATCACAAAAGAGCGTTACAATGGAGCGTGACACCAAAATATGGGCATCTGGTGACAACTGACAGAGGTCAAGGTTTCAGGGTGATGGCTGTGATGTAATCCACACAAGGACACAGATATACGTGGGCAGTTGTACCTGTTGAAATAGACAAACAAGGATGGCCACTTTAGTCGCGTCTTAAAAGATGTTGTGGGAAGCAAATTTCATGTTGAAGAGGTGTTACTATTCAGAAAAAACATTCAATTAATTTTTGAATATGATGTGATATCTTTTAAGATATGTTTAAAATGATTTTAAGGGCACATTTGACTTCCAAAAGTACCAGAACACTTCAGTCTCCCTCCTCCACCCCTCGTTCTTGTGCATATTACATTCTTTGATGTAAAAGTGTGTGGGGGGGACAACCTACCTACACGAATGGACCAAGAACAGTTAATCAGAGATCAACTGGATAAAATCACAGATAAAAAGAATGATTTTTTAAACTAATATATTTGGAAATATACATCAGAAATTGGGTTATGTCCAAAATTTTAAAAGTGATATAAAGTAAAATAATAATAGTACTAGCAAAATTTAAACAAAAATACGTCAAGTTCTGGATATGAAAATAAAACGATTAACAATATATCAGATTTGTTTGGTCTAATGATAGAATTGCGTGTATGAGCACTTTTTAGTCTCAAATAAAGAGGTGTTGCGACATAGACATCTTGCTATTGTTTGGATAAATTAAGGAACCTATGTTAAAATTCATTTCAGCTTGAAAGGATGTGAAACGATGCGTATGAAGAATTTTAAGTTGCGCTGGCCTTTTTTTTTACATCGTGAACTACGCTTATTTGTTGTTACGGACGAGTGTAACGAACGACGCGAAAAAGCTCTTTATTTTAACCTACTACAAATTGATTTAGCCCAGTCACGCAGAAAATCAATTGAAGATGGCGAGACTGTTTTTTCCAAGAGATTGAAAACTTTAAACGAAAATGAAAAATATCAGATTAAATTATGACTAATATTTAGATATTTTTCATAGTAAATGTCTGTCTTCATTTACTGTTTTCTTTACTGTTACTGTTTAGAGTTCATATATAAATATTATTTGGTGATTCCCTGTCGGTGAAAAGCTACAACGCTAATGTTTCCCAACTTCTACCCGACATGAATTAAAACCTATTGCATTGTGAACTTTTATAGTTGGAGATTTGAAATTGTCGCAACTTCAGCAATCACAAGGTGTTGAGAGAGCCGTGCTGTGGGTGAGTCGTTGGTGGGGGTCACTGGAGAACTGGCCTGCAGACCATTCTGGGCAGTCATTGGTGCGGATCTTCCAAGAGCGCATTCAGAACAGTAAACTAACAAATCCACGGGTCAAATATGGCCGACCCACTTGAACGCTTGTTGCCTAATCCCCGATGGGAATCTAGTCAGTGTCTAATTGGGAATTAAGCGGCAAGCTTTTCAGTGGGTCGCCATATTTCATCCGCGGATGTGTTAGTCCACTGTTCTGAATGCGCTTCAAGAGGTACTTGAACGATGTAGAAATGTATATCTTGACCGGTTGGCAACAAACGTTAATGTCACTAACCAATCCATACGTCCTACTCGGGGTTTTTATTTTTATTTTTATTTATTTTTTTATTTATTTATTCATTTATTTATTTATTTATTTTATCATTATTATTATTATTATTATTATTATTATTATTTTTTTTATTTATTTTTTTTTTTTTTTTGAAGCAGGTTATAATATTTTCATGAAGCACCTTGTCCCGACCCGGCACAATAGCCGTCACACCTAACACACTGGGTGCTCCCAACGCTTATTTGTATTGTGAACTTCATAGTTGGAGATTTGAAATTGACGTAACTTTTGCACTCCACTTTGCACTTTTGTCCATGCAGAGCAGTCATTGGTGCAGATCTTCCAAGAGGCACTTGAACGATATAGAAAGATATATCTTGACCGGTTTTTGAAGCATGTTATAATATTTTCATGAAATCAATATACTTTGGCTTCTGTTCCTTATAAACCATTGCCATTTATTACTTACTAACCTGTGTATCTAAAGGGATCAAATAAGAAGAACCTGATTGTGTTTTATTTTGTTTGTTTGTTGTTGTTGTTGCTGTTATAGTTGTTGTTTTCCAGATGTTAGGCAACCCGTAACTGATCTGATTCGTTGTTGCAACAAAGTCGGACTGAACAAAGCGATTTCTCCGTCGCGCCCAAATGATCCCAAATGGGACGAGTGTATCGGTGTCATCCCGTACTTTTCGACTGCTTGGGCCTGTGGTTTTTCTAAAATAAAAATAAGACAAAAATAAGCACTAGTCGGCCATTGGTGAAACAAATGTTTTCTTAAATTTCTGATGCGTGTATTTTGGAACAGTATGAAGATTCAGAAACGGATCCAGACACTTTTCTGACAGGCTACCAAATCCCGTTATATATGCCCTACATTCATTTGTCTACATCACCGTCATCATTATAATCATATTACCATTATTATTATTAGTAGTATTATTTTTTATTATACAATCGAAAAATGACTAATACCAGTAGTTGGATTTATTGTCAAAAATGTAGTAGCCTTTAAAATATTTCCAAAGGGTATTATATGAAAGCATTTTACTATATTAGCGTCAAAGTGATTCATGTTGACCTAACTTACTGCCTCAACAATGTAAGGTCTTGCAGAACACACACAAAAATATCATGGCGCATTTACTTACGAAATTGTTATCAAGGCTGTTCAGGTTAGTTGCAGCTCCTCCGGTCCAGTCTAAACTGGTACTGAAATTGCTTTTGTTAAAAGCAAGTCGGAGACCTGCCAAGTAATGCATCGAAGACAAAGAATGCAGTTGGAAGCCCGTCAGTTATCTAACCGATACAAACAACCGAAAAATAAGCTAACCGAAGACGGTGAGCCCAATTGTTAACATGTCAACGTGACATGACTGTGTTTTGTGAAGTAGGCCTGCGCCTTGTAGCACCCCAACAATAAATAAATAAATAAATAAATAGATCACAACATTCACGCGTAAGATATTTAAAGAAACGTCAAGAGTACCCACTGCCACCATTTAACATTTTTTCGTCAAAAGTTCCTTTTTAGTTCGTTCACACCGCTAATAAACGCCCACGCGACGGTCAGTGCTATTGTTTGCCTTTATGAAGACTAGGTTCCCAAACCCAGATCGATCTAACTGGATCGATCCATCTCCGAGGGGTTTCTCGCTAAATTGCTTTCAGTTAAGCGTCTTAGATATCTGTCATGCCTACTGAAGCTGTTAAACGATAGTTAAGTACCCCCTAGCAGCTTCCGTAGGCATGACAGATGTCTAAGCCGCTTTAAAAGTGGATTGCAATTTAGCGAAAATCCCCTCGGAGATAGATCGACCCTCAGTTGGTACGATAAGGTGTGGGAATGGTCCCAAAGATGACATCCCGGCGGTGACGCCTGAGTCCTGTTACAGGGAAAGTCTTAAGTCAGTTCTGGGACTACCATCCTGACTAAAGTGCGTTTCACAAGAATATCTAAGAAATGGAATATGATTAGTACAAGTTAAGGTAGTCGGATTATTGGGGTTAGTATATGGGACGAATGTCACCTGTACTAAGTAATGAAGAACGGACTACGGTTCCTAGCTGACTTCCATTCCTGTCACACCTGTACAAAGTAATGGGGAACGGACAACGGTTCCTAGCAGACTACCATTCCTATCACACCTGTCACCTGTTTTTTTTTTCGACTTTTAAGACTTAAGAAATTAAGCCTATGAAGACGAAATATTTTAGCATACTGCCGGGCATTATTTTCTTAAACAAAGACAGTGACAAACATCATTTTAACATAGAAAAAAAATACCTACCGGTATATTTGGTGTCAGGCAGATTAAAACGGACAAAATGTCAAGGTATCACCGATGGCCATTATTTGTTGTGACCATGAACTATATGTCACATCTTGGTGCCCTTGTTTTGGCCAGAATTTGTTTGCCACGTCCAACTGGACACTAACCGGACAATGACTGTAGAAACGTCGACGGATATCAATTTACGACATCTTTTTAAAAGAAATCATGCATGCTCAGGAAGGAAAGAATGTAACAGGTTATGAGTGACGACCTAGTTTCAGACGGGTGCAGGAGTGGCCTACATGGATCGCCAATTTTTGCTCACTATCGTAATTCAACCTGCTATCGTAATAAAATTAACAATCGGCACTCTTAAGGGTTTTGTGGAACAGGCGAGAAATACTTCGCGTTGATTGGTTTAATGTTTGGCCTACCGAATAGTGATCGCCAGTGATTGGCCAATTTTTGTAAGATAGGCAAAAACACCAAGGGTAAATGGGGTTGAAATCCCAAACATCTGCGCTACAAGTGGCATTTGCTGACTGCCTTGTTATCTGGAAGCTGCCCAAGATTTCCCACATCGCTTGCGGCGGCGCAAACTTATTCGTTCGTTCATTTTGAACTGAGATCGATAAAAAGTATAGTCCGACATATCTTGAAAGACCATGGAGAAATTGGAGAAGAAAAAACCCTCCACTGCAAGAAGTGATGTCACGGCGGAAAAACAAACTCAACTGGACGACATATTTGAACAGATGGGTGATTTTGGAAGGTTCCAGCTCCGTGTGTTGCCCCTGTTTTGTCTGTGTAGTACCCTTGCTTCCTTACAATATATGTCTGTACCGTTTATGGGATACACACCGGAGCACAGGTGAGTTGACGACCAAGGTGGGGTTGGATAGGGTGGGGGTAGGTGGGGGTGGGGGTGGGGTAGTGGCTGTGAGGGGGTGTATTGTAAGATGAACGCAAAAGTACTTGTTTGGCCAGTCCGATGATGAGAAAACAAAACGTGTAAAAGCTTTAACATTATGTTTCAGACACGTATTAACATGACAGTACTAGTATTTATAAGAAAAAAGTAAAAGGTGGCAATGTATGTATTTATTGGTCGTTACCATATATATATATATTTCTGTCCTACTCTTTATCGTACGCCCAAAATAACTTCAGAATTCAAACAATGAGCAATAGATCCCTATTGCAAATTGTTGCTTTTCCTATTTTACGTGAACACACTTCTCAGTCACCCCTGTGTACTACATCCAAAAGCATTTACTTTATTATTATCCATCATCCAATTTAGAATTTTGGGTTTATAGTTTTCAGTCGCTCTCTCAGTGTGGTGATACCAACTGGTGGATTTCACTATTGACTGTAAAAATCAGGTATTCAAAACTAGAAAAACTGGTTTATGGTTCGATCTTATTACATCTATTGCCACCTTATAGCTCGAATTATCGTTTATCTCGAAGGAATCTAACTGAACGAAAAATCTGTTTGATCTTTTATATTTTCTGATATATTCCTTTCCAAAAGAATTCAAGTTTGAGATAATTCACTAGGATATTAAAAAGCCTATGTTAAGATAACGTTATCCTACCACCGTCTTTCTGTCTTCACGTGCATACAAACCGAGCATGGAATAATAATATCTTTTTATTCTTACCACCCCCTCCCCACCCGTCCCACTCCCAGGTGACATCTACTCCTAGTTAACGCACCTGAAGCTGTTAACGGATGATTCCAGTTATATATATTTCTATGATATAAGCTATTTCAATTATTCTGACCAACAAGATATCATATAGCAATTTAATGGCTGTTTTTAACCCATGGCGTGCATAACTTGCAGGTGTATTTCCCCCCAAAATGACACGGGCAGTAACCAGACGGGACAGATTCAGCACTTTTTCAGTGACGAGCACCGCAATCTGTCTTCTGCCTGTGAAAGCGTTGTTAATGGGAGCAGAGAGAAGTGCAATGAATGGAAATTTGATCGCAGCGTTGTGGAGGAAACTTATGCCAGCGAGGTGTGTACTTACTCAGCTGTTATGTTATATCATTTGATTGTTTTTATTGCCTTTTTTGTTTCCCATACAGCTTTCTCTCTCCTCTTCTTCTTCTCTCTCTCTCTCTCTCTCTCTCTCTCTCTCTCACACACACACACACACACACAACAAACACTTTCTCACACACATGTATACGCACGCGCACGCTCGTGAGCATTTCCCATGCTCGTAGCCAGTGGTAAGAGGTCCACTCTGGGTGAAAAAGGTCCTCTATGGGTAAATTTGATCTAGGTAAACTAACGTTTCGTCACGAAAGGACCACATTTTTAGAAAAAAGGCCTGTTTACACTTATGTTTTCTCCTGACTAAACTACTGCACTGTCAGACTCCTTTTCCCATCTTTTTTCATAGTTTCATGCACATTTCTTTTATATATATATATATATATATATATATATATATATATATATATATATATATATGTATGGTTAATTTATTTCAGTTCAATCTTGTCTGCGACGACGCTAGCCTCGTGACTCTTTTGTCATTAATATTTCTGATCGGGAGTGCAGTGGGCAATGTCGGGATAGGTCTTTTATCAGATAGGTGGGTTCAGCATTTTGCTAAAAAAAAAGAAAAAACACTCCCTTAGGAGTGGCTTAACACTGTGCTTTCATAGTCCTTTTTTAAAAACGTTTTAAAGATTGAAATAAAAAAGACAATGGATTGAAATGAGATATGAAGAAAGTGAATAATTAACAATAACATACGAAGTATATCTAGTCATTGGTGGCATTACATCACATCAAATGGAAGGCTTCAAGAAACTCATTGTAGATATCTGGCTGATATACGACGCCTAGAGAATTTCACGCTTACATTTTATGTATTGCTCTCAGTGCAACAAACACCTAACTATATTTTGCAAGCGTTGGATTTATTCTAGACTAGGACGTCGAACCGCTCTGGGCTGTGCCTTACTGTTTCTCAGCGCTTCTGGGCTGGCTTCAACATTTTCGCCAAATGTCGTTACCGCGATCTTGTTCAAGTTTCTTATCGGAGCATCCTCCAGCGGGGCATACACGACGTCGTTCTCATTTGGTAAGTGCTAGCTGATAGCTACTATACTGACACTATACGGATAAATGTGGCTTACTATTGACGTCACATGGTTTGCCGGTGACGTCATATGGATTGCAAGTGACGTCATATGGTTTGCTCAAACGGACCGTCTCATTTCGAAGCAAAATGCCCAAGGTTTCATAGATGGTATCTTTAACGTGCCTTTACTTTCTTTTTTGTTTCTTCGTTTCCTCATAGACAGTGCTTAAGTCTGCTTACTCTTGATGAATTGATAATTCCGGTGTTCTTTTGATGCAAATTTTGAAACATCAAAAAAAAAAAAAAAAAAAAAAAAAGAATTAAGTAGCCCATATATTTTGTTGTCGGGGTATTTTGGGTATGGTCTGTTCTTTCTCGCTTATCATGCAAAATATCTTAATGGTGAGTATTTACATTCCCATCAATTGCTCCAGGAATGGAAGTCGTAGGGCCCAAAAAGAGAATGTTCGCCGGGATCATCATGCATTTTTTCTTTGCCGCTGGAAGTTGCGGGACTTCTGGTATTGCCTACGCCCTCCGACACTGGCGCTATCTACAGGCAGCGATAACTGCACCTGCCTTACTGCTTGCAGTGTACACGTGGTAAGTCTTATGGAGAGCTCCCTCTACGCTGATTATCTATATACCATAAATAGGGGTGGGCAAATGACAAATTTTTTTTAAANTAATAATAACGGTATGTATTCCGTCCAATTAAATTTGCTTACAGTCACCCTGAATAAGGGGGGGGGGGGGGGGGGGAAGGTTGCAACTGAAAAGCTTCCATGCACTTTCTGGGACAGGGTGACCTTCAAAGGACGCCTGAAATTCGCCTACAATAGGCCTAAGTAGAGAAAGAAAGCATCTTAGACTTCGAAGAGCATTATTTCTATATTTCTTTTTTTATAAAACATTAGTTAAAGTAATATCTTTTGTTTTGAACACCACGGCATGTTACTGATCGAGTCAAACTTTTGCCATATTCGAGCTACAATGTAGAGGAATGCTGGTAATTCATTGCGACAGGTTATTTCAGAAAGCAGTACGTAGTTTCTCACCTCTATTTTTTTTTACAATATATCTGATAAATAGTATGGGGTTTCAAAAATAAAGAAAATCTGGATTCTATACTGTGTATCAGGTGTTGAATTGATCAGTTTCTAAAAAGAGTACTATAAAAGTGCTGATGACATTTACAGGACAAACATGTACAATTCTTCTGGAGAAAGGTTGCAATTTCAACCAAAAGAAAACGCGGGATTCCAAATATTTTAAAATAAGGTTTTACTGCCTTTATTTTTCTCTTTAATTATTTATTTTTACTGTTTGTCTTATTTAGGACTGTGCCGGAATCCATAAGATGGCTATTGTCCAGAGGTCGAAAGGAGGACGCAAAACAAGTCGCCAAGAGAGTGGCTCGTCAGAACGGCCGCCATATTAAGTCTTATGATATATTTGATAATCTGAAAGTCGACGCCGTTCCACAGAAGTCTAACGGAATACTCAAGGAATTGTGGAAGACGCCTCGACTGGTATTTCATACGGTGCTCCTCTCATTGATTTGGTGGGTATTTAGCGCCCCCCTCCCCACACCTCCCACCCAGATTGAACCATTCCACAAAGGGGAACATTTAAGTCACGTCACTGTAAGCACAGATTTTGGGTAATATTTGAATAATTTGACTTACCCCAATATTTTCACAGTTTTGTACTATTGATTCCTGAAACACGAAACGAAATTCACAATAATTAAAAAGTGATATAGAACATATTATTTAAATATTAAACAAAACGTTTTTTTTTTAGTTAGAACATGCGATTTGCTTTACAACATGGTGGTTTTATTACAGGGGATTAGTGGAGGCCACTTGGTTCGGTATCTCATTAAACAGCGGCAATATTGAAGGCAGCATCTTCGTCAACTATTTTCTGGTTGGTCTGATTGAGTTTCCCGCCAATTGTGTGCTATTTACTATCAACCGATACGGCAGAAAGATTCCCTTTGTATTGACAATGGTCCTGTGTGGCATGTTGTGTCTGTCGACAACGTTTGTGGAGCTTTATACAGGCGAAGGCAAGTTTCAAACTTTTAGTTTTGGCTGATTTATTATAAATATTGTATAGATAGAGGACGTGTTATTTATCCTGTGATTCGTCTGGTAACATGTATATGTTTTTGCGGAATACATACCTAGGGATGTTATATGACCGTGGCGATATGATGATCACTGAAGCCTGTCCATTTAGCCAAACTTCAGTGAAGATCGAGGGCAACCTCAAGCCCTTACCCAAAAATGTCTCGCTTCACTCGACATTTCTGCGTAGCGTCTCTCAGAAAACTCGGACTTAACCTCGATGTAGTCTAGAATTTTACGACTACATCTTGATTAAATCGGTCGAGGTCTCTTAAATACTGAAAGCCAAAGACAGAGTGATCATGTGACCTTCTTGGCATCAAGAGAATAGTGACGTTGCTTACGTTATATACCTACCATTAGACAAATTTAAAATCTCTCTCACTCTTAAAAAATCGCCATAAACTTTTCACGTTTAACAATTATTATTTATCATTTTATTACACTAAGTCATATCATATGGACATGATTTGAAATCGGGAATTAGTTTACATTTAAGCCACACGTGCATACAAATTATTTGTAAATCTATAACTTTTTAATGAGGGTTGTGTTATTTACCTTTTGTTTTTGAGCTGTTCGTTCTTTCTGTTTATCAGATATATCGGTCAAATCAAATGTATTCCCCCTTTGAACTTGTAATTACATATAGCACATGAATGCTCTGAAAACCAACACATGTATTTTCCGAAACCGCCTCGTAGTAAAAAATGTCACCAAAACGTAGAATTATTACTCCTGTGGACTTGAAATAAACATCCGTTTGATTTTGACTATATTCCGTAATCGCCTCGTCGTCAGAAATAACAATACAAATCTAGAATTATAACTCTTGTAATAAACGTCCGTCGATTTTGACTTTATTCCAAAACTGCCTCGTTGTAAGAAATATCACCAAAAAGTAAATTTCTTTCTCCTTTGCACTTGTGAAAAATTATTTTGACTATATTCCGGTCCGACGCTACTTTTTTATCAGAAATGTCACTAAAAAGTAGAGGTTTTGCCTTGGGACCTTTTACCGGCAGCAGTCCCAGCTAGGTGTGGCTCAGATGAGACGCGGATGGTCAGTGTCGACGGTTGATTAAATACTTTCCAAGCCAGTTGAATGTCCAAGACAATTATTTAGCAAAAAATTGACCAAATTGGTCAGACATTACGTAAGAATTTGGCGGGAGGTGACCAGCGCACGTGGACGAGTTTATTCCGTATAACATCTCTAGAGTGTGATATAGGGTCATTTTATTAGGTTTTAGGGGTGTTTTAGGATGAAATCACTGTATTTTTTCTAGGTATGTATGTGAAATAATACACTGTCACTCTCTCGCGATATATGCCATGAACACCTATCGCTGACGCTCGAGGTGTTATGGCATATATCGCTCGGGTGAATAGTGTATTGTCTCACACATAAATCAAATGTTCCTGCCATGGCCAGTCTCTAGAGCGCAACAATTCTACAGTATGGCAATTACATATAAGTCGAATTTGCTCTATTCAGATGAGATATAAATTAATTCGCCAGTTTTAATAATTTTAGTTGCCTTTGCAGATGAACACACAGGCCACTGGATACGCATTGCACTTTCTATTGTCGCCAAGTTTTCCGTGACCGTCGCATACAACATTATATATATATGGGGCGCAGAGATTTACCCCACTGTCATGCGTAATGCAGGACTATCCACAAGTATATTTGTCTGCAAAATGCTTAGTCTTCTAGCTCCTGTTATAGTGGTAGGTAAACTTATTATACAGCATCTATTTCATTATAAAGTTTATATTTAAAAAAAAAAAAAAAAAAAAAATATATATATATATATATATATATATATATATATATATATATATATATATATATATATATATATATATATACGTATTAATTCTGTTTCCTTTAGTATTAAATGGAGCGCCTATGAAGCAAATTCCAAATGGCGATTGGCTTACAATTTAGCTAAAAAATTAACGCGACTGTTGAGCGGTGGGGGTAAAATGACAAGGCGAAAAGGCATAATAAATACATAAAGTTAAAACCCTGCTTACTATACGCAATCTTTCTTCAATTCCTTACAGCGTGAGTTACAAGGTCAAAACATGTTCAGCAGTAAGAGCACTTTGCCACTCATCATCTTCGGTGTGATATCCGTATCTGGTGGACTTGCTTCGATTCTTCTTCCGGAATCAGCCAACAAGCCCCTTCCACAAACCATAGCGGAAGTTCGAAATGCGTACACTTCACTTCCGGCAAAAATCGCACTCGCAGTTATTGGTGTCAGGGAGCCAGATTCCCCTCCTCCTAACTAATAGAACTATTTATTTTCCGGAGGGAAAGAGAAAATGCTACGTGTGACAACAAACTTTAAAACAGACAAGATTTAAGTTATAATGGAGTCAAAATGGTCACAGTTTGACTGGGGTGATAATTTCTAGTCATTTCCTGCGCATTTTTGATCACTTAATTGGGTAAGCACAAAAGTAGGGAGGGAATATGGCCATGTTAGGCCCACGAAATTGTTCTCCTTCAGGGTATACGATGGCAGCTATCTCGACATGATCCTTCCTTCCTTTTTTTTTAATTGTTTGAAGGTTGTGTGATTAACAAAAAAAGAGGACAGCCGAACACAATAATTTCGCATAATGTAATATAACTAAACATGCATTACAATTTATATACAAACACCACCTTAAAATATGCCTCTTACCCTCTACCAGGACTATATGATCGTTTTTCGACGAGGTCTCTGTTTATTTTGTGTACAAAATTGCCGTAAAAACTACCTCAGGTAGGGTATAAGCCCCCCCCACCCCCCACCCCCACCCCCCCACCCCGTCATCCACTTTCTGTTTGATAGGAATGTATTTTGAAACAACCCGATTTTTCAGGTTACATTAACCAAGGAACTCATTGTTATACTTTTATGAAGCAGGCTAAAAGTATTCATACGTCTTGTTAACCTTACAATGCGCCAGGTGAGATTACGAATTGTGTTGTCACAAGATGACAAATAATACGTGTTGCCTGCAAGCATGCAGTCGTTTTACTTTTTGAAGAATAGAAGTTTTTTATATATATATATATAACCTGTCAGGATGAAATTAATTCATATCATATAAAAACGATATATTTTCTTGTAATAAAGGAAAATATGTATCGTACTTAGTAAATGCGTTGTCATTTAGGTAAACCAGTCCAAGGGACGTGTCATTATTTAAGTTGGAGGGGGAGGGGAGGGGAGAAATTAGGGTGGGGTGGGGGTTAAATCCTGAAATCGGAAAATGATCGAAAAGGGGACCTTAGGCAAAGTTATATATATATAAATTCAATTTTTGTCATCTTTCAATAAAGTTTTGCTTATATTTCTATTAAAATTTGTAAAAAATAAAAAATAGTTTTAAACACTTTTTCATCGTGCGTGATATTGAATTAAAAACCATATGGTACGGGATACTTGACACAGACCTATTTTAATGCATCTTTTATGGTTTATATACCATTTTTTTTAATAAAAGTATCATATTTCACTACAACACATGTATGGAGATACTAGTAATATCAACAAATCTTGTTTGATTAAAGGTACATACGAACCGAGCATCAGTGGAGCGTGGATTCCGAGTAACACATGTAAACAACTTCTACTAGTTTCTTATATGACTCAAATAAATTCGATATGCCAAGGGATAAACTGAATAGATCACTCGATCAGCCATAAAAGAGCTTTAGACTGCTCCTTTCTTTAAATTTTTGGTAGGGAATTTAACCTACTTTTGTGACCTATTTTTCTGCCCCATTGACATACAGCATAGACTGCTAGCAGAAAAATCCGTTCAAACATCATTTTCAGGTTTCGGTAATTCTCCCTAATTGAACCTATATGCTGGTATTTGGTCATTTTTTGTGGCAAAAAAATTGACTTTGTATGCATCTTTAAATTCTATTTTATCTTTCAACTTTCCTTTCATGCCACTAGTTAACTTTTTAAAGAATGAATGGAATAAATTATGTAGATCGCTATACTCTGTAATGGTCGCCTAATTGATTTTATTTTAAAAAATTTAGAATGTTAGAAATGGATTCATTAACCATTGGTTAGTATGGTAAAATTGTCGTTTACCCCAGGAAAATTCATTTTTTGGCCAAAATGAACAGTTGATATCCTTTTAATTGGGCGTATTTGCGACTGGCCATACAAGCCATGGTGAACATTTTTTTAATTTCCACATTCCAATTTCTTAAATTCGAGTAACGATCTAAATTTAGACACATTTGGTGACATTAAAATTGCGTTTCTAACTCGTTTTAATTCACTTGAACATGCTTTCTACTGGGAGAAGTGAGAAAGGGACGACAAATCGGTATGTCGTTTAACAAATTGGACGAACATTTGGTCTAGCTTTTCTGGGATATTTGGGTGGTCCTGAAAAGGACCTTTGTTCAAAGACAATTTGAACACCGCAGGATTACTTGGCAGCTTTTTTGGGAGACTTCTTCGCCTTCGGTTTAGCGGCCTTCTTGGCAGCTTTTTTGGGGGACTTTGCCTTCTTCGGGGTAGACTTGGGTTTTGCAGCCTTGGCTTTCTTTGGAGACTTGGCCTTCTTCACCTTAGCTGCCTTCTTCTCACCCGCTGGTTTCTTAGCGGCCTTTTTCGGCGTCTTGACCTTCTTGACTTTCTTTGCTTTCTCAGCCTTAGGTTTTTTGGCAACCTTGGGCTTCTTGACCTTGGCAGCGGCTGGCTTCTTCGCGGCAGCTCCCAGTTTGAATGAACCGGCGGCCCCTTTCCCCTTGGTCTGCACGAGCTTGCCGTCGGCTGCGGCGCTCTTCAGGTACTTCTTGATAAACGGGGCGATTCTGACCATGTCCACTTTGTAGTGAGCAGAAACGTACTTCTTAATTGCCTGGAGAGAAGAACCCCCGCGCTCTTTCAACGCGGCGATTGCGGCGTTAACCATCTCGGCTACCGGAGGGTGAGTTGCTGGCCCCTTCGGCTTTGCCTTGGAAGCCTTTTTCGCAGGTGCTGGTGCGGCGGAGTCGGCCATTTCTTGACTTAATGAATCGTAGGTTGTCTGCACTTCTTACTGCTAACGTAGTAAAAGTTGAATGGCGCTCCAGTTAATGCGCCTAAATTTAGAGCCTGAGCGCGGACCTGTGAGAACACACCACGCCTGACCCAGGAGAAAATCAACATGAGGACGCGTTAAATGACGATGTGTGTTTGTTTGTGGTATTAAAGCGTGTATTTCTCTTACAAAATAAGCACGCGCCACACTAATGCACGTGCTTTAGAAAAGTAGATATATTTCTTTGTATTCTGACAAGTTTTGAAGCAATGCTGCCAGTAAATTTCTACATAAAACTGAAAAGTAAAGATCATATTATGAGAGGTTTTCGATTATCCTTCAATTAAATAGTGCATAATGCAGTAAACAGAGGTCAAAAGAACTATACGCTTCATTAATACGAAAAACTACATTCACAGCTTTTATAGCGTAATCATTACAAACATCCAGAGAGTTTTTCAAAGATTTAATTCTCATTTATAAGTAACGCAAGAAACACACTTCACGGCTACGCCCGCTCAATGTTGTTATGAATAAAATTATTAATTCACTGTTTTTATGCGATTTGATATGTCATGAAAACTACAAAGAATTGGAGGTCTATATTGTAAGAGCCGATGTATTATGAGTAGTCGGTAAAAGGTAATTTTTGATGGAGAAATCGGCCCATAAAGATAACTCTTGTCTCGAAGAAGCTGACGAACCGCCATCTTGCATTGATATTTCGCCTCAGTTTCCATGATATGAACAACAATACGGATTTGATCTTTTTACGGCTTTTGTATATTTTCCTTTTCTTCTTTATTTGTTTATAAGAAGTGTTGATGCATCTAGTGTAGTGGTTGTTTGTTTTTGAGGGGAAAAGGGAGCAAAAATCATCTCAGCTCATGGTGAATACGACAGCACTAGTCGAGGGGCTTTGACTGAGTATCAAACGCACTGGGCACCTACCCGTCCACGTAGACTTCCCGTTTTCATAAATTGATTTATTTCTCCGAGAGCAACATTTTAAGATCGCACAGGATAAAATATGACCTGAAGAATGATCTCTCTGTCAAATAAAAAAAATAGGCCTACTAGAATTCTTAGCGGGCCTACTTTGAAAGGCAAAACTTCTGATTTGCACTGAGGTACGTGACAGAAACAGTAGAGGCATTTCGATTAAAGAGACGACCGCGTTTTTAGTTCTCTCTGACACTTGGGATGTATCTTCCAAACATTATGCATCGTGTAGTACGAGTTAATTTTTTTTTCTTCCATTCAATCTATTTATTTTCCAACTTTACTCCCTCCCCATTTTCACTTTAACAAAACAATTAAAATACATAGGCCCAATTAATACGCAAGCAGAAAATATTGGCAACGCTGTTGGCAAAATGAAATGAACAAGCTGGTTTATTCAGAATTATTGAAGATATACATAGACTACATGTTGAATTATTATATGTTCTGAAATTTGTAAATAATTACCACAAAATCAGTCACGTTTTTATCGGCACGTCATACTGGAAGCTGTACATGTATTAGGAAGCCCGATCTTTTAATATGTAATACTATCATAAAATCAAAATATGCGAGTTATAAAGAAAGGTTTAATTAAACATATAACATTGCATTGATTTGCGCTACTTGGAGTACAAGCCAAATTGAGATCGTATACATATTCTGACGTGGACTAAAAGCCCATATTACAGCTAAATATCTTCAATTATTTAGAAATACATTTTCTAAATAAAATTCTAATGAGTACGATTTTTGCATTCTATCATTGCTATTTTATCCTCAATTTTCACTAAATTCTCTTGTAATTAATTTTATCTTAATCAACTCAATTTTTTCCTAAGATTAACTCTTATCGACATCACCTTACCAAGTTGAGAAATCCTGAACTAAACTATATCTACATGTGCCCTGAGAATGATGTCTTTTCTTTTTCAAAACTGAGTTTTTCCAAGGTTACAAAAAATTAAATTGCCACAAGGCAAGAATCTTAACAAGGTCATGACCTTAATCATCCTAATGTACCCAATCAGAGGATAACACTCTTCAAATATAACACATCATCCAGATCGTTAATATTCTGTATCACAGTAACTGTGTCTGAAAGATGACTAAGTATCTTTTAAGATGAATAAAATCTGAAGGGAAATGCAAATACATGAAAAACAGTTTCAATACAATATATATATAAAGTGCTAAAATAAAATTACACTGTTTCAATGCCATAGCCAGCCAAATGAATGCTTAACCACTTTAGCTGAAATTCATCACTTTTTTTATTTTCAAACATTGCATTTAGCCACAAAAAGATAAAACACAACTACATGTTGTACATGTATGTAAAATGAAGGGTTTGTGAATACAACAACCAAACAAAGAAAACTTGAGTCTAAATTAAAAGAGAGCGCATATCACAATTTCTATTAAAATACTTGATAAAGCACAGATGCTATTTTCAAAAACTTATTTCACAAACTATTAATGCCCTTAAAAGCCATTAAAACCAAGCATGACATAAAAACCACTACTACAAATAACACCATATCAACACAGGTAGAAAGAGCAGCTGTTACAGCAAAATAATAATAATAATAATAATAATAATAATAAATAAATAAAATAAAAAAATTAAAATTAACAAATAATCAAAATAAAAAGCTGTACATATCCACAAGCATCAAAAACAATTTCTCAGTGAGTTACAAATAAAAAGTTTTTGAGTGTGTTGGCAAAAAAAGCTAGAAAAATGATACAAAAGTATCAATATATAAAATATTATAACTGTTTTGTCTACTGTTACATGTATATTATCACACTTTAGTTTTCTATATCTGTGTGTTTGGCAAATTTTTCTTCATTAAGGCACATCCTGATACCAAAAGCTATTCCTTAAAGTGATAAAACAACGGTATATTTTTGTGTGAATCCCTGCTTTTCTGATTTTGCCAAAGCATGTCAGTCTGCTGTGTGTGGCTATTCAATCTCACCCAGCACAATAGCTGTCACACCTAACACACTGGGTGCTCCTTCACAATATGATCACACTTTTCATTTCTCTTCTGGTTCAGTGTCACTAGTCTTTTTGAGCAAGAAACAGCAGTATATGTTACCCAGTTACTGTCTTGATTTCTTCCGAGATAATTGCTGGAGCTTAGCAACTTTCCGATATCAAAAGATGGACTGAATTATTTGAACTGCTCAATTATTCAGATCAAATAAATTTTGTCTTGATGGAGACATATGATAACTTGATCAAACTATTTAGCCAGTTGGTAAGCTCAGCAAGTCTTTCACTGAGTCTGTCAGTCTTGAAAATAAACATAGTTGATCTAGTTCAAATTATTCAGTGAATTACTGCAGATTTTTTCACATCAAGACTTATCTGCTGTCAAATCTCACACAATCTGATTCTCAAACACACATAGTCAAGTTCTTGACAGTATATCTGCTTAGCCACCAGATCATCTTGAGCAGGCATGGCATGATGGGAAGGAAGGAAGAACTTCTGCTCAACTGAGTTTGAGATTGGTACCTTTTATCACAAGATCATGGTTTCCAGAGAGGATATCTTCATAATATGTCTCTGCAGGAATGTCTGAAAAAATATATCATCATAAATTAAACTCTCCTTCCCATTTTTCTTTGATCAGTTACTAAAGTGATAACTTATAGGTCGCGAACACTGCTTTAATTTCTTCTAATTCTTTATCTTTTCTTTATTCATCTTTTTTAATGAAAAATATTAGAATTTGTAATGTAACTCCATTTATAAACTTTTGACTTAACCTTGTCATAAAATTGTATCAACTTAAATGAATTACAACCAGTTAAGAAGGACTATATGATAATCTCAACCCCAGTATCCCCTGTCTAAAATACCACTTACTGAGATGTTTCCATAGAAACCCTAGAGAAGACTTGCTGTTTATCTCCATGGCAATGTAAGGATCCAAAGTGTGCCGCAGCTCAAAGAACCTGCCCAGTGCAGCGTTCACAACAAACTGAAAATCCGTCTGACTCTGATGGCACGTACCCCTATAAGATGAAAAATCACAGATGTGACTGATGAAGAAGTTGAACCACTTTTTAAAAGCATCTGTAGCTTCTTGCTCACGTAGCAACATTATAATAGCTTATACTGCTTATTTTCCAAAACTATTTTTGAATCACCATTATGATTTTGAATGACAGATATTTACAGAACAATCTCAATAATAAATCAACATATAATTCACATTGACCACCAGGGATATTTGTATATAAAATATCAAACAGACTGATAATAAGTTTATCTCTCCAGGTAGACTTGTACATAAAAAGGTTTAACTTTGAAAACTATGAATTAAAGGCTGTGTAAGCTTTTTAATGTGACTGCAATCTTGTACTACTACACACTTACACCTTGAAAGTGAGCATTTATAATACCTTTTTGAATACCTAACAATATAATGCTTACAAAATTCAACACTTAAATCCAGGATTTTCAAAGCTGCACATTAATAATCATTTACACATCAAGTACTTACTTTACTGTGATGATAATTGTGTCTGAAGGATTAATTGACTGCAAATAAAACATGCTTTTCACGTTCTCCTTCCACTGGAATATTTCTGTATTCACCAAGAGAACCGGCTGCGTCACATCTTTATAAATGTTCTCTTCTAATGGAAGCATCCAAGTGTCAAGAGCCACGGACAGCCTGTGAGAAAACAATGGGGAATATTGAATTTGTTTACTTCCAATATTTTGATGTCTGATATTAGAGGTCAACAATTTCAATATCAGCTGTTGATTGAAGAAAAAAACAGAAACTGAATTTTACAACCAAATTTGTTACTGTGTTCAGATACATTATTATTATTTTTGATGAAAATTTGAAAGAGAAACACTTGTCTTTGTTCCTAACTGATTTTTAAAGCACTGCTCTGTAAATAAATATGTAATTGTGTCCCTTGCTGTTAAATGTACCTACCTAAACCTTTTATCTTTTGCTGCTGATGCTATACAAGTGGCACCTCCAAACGAATGTCCCATCACTGCTAATCGAGAAAGATCCAGCTTCCCCTGCAATGACACAGATACTATAAATGTCCCTGGTTTCCATCCGTTCAATAATAACAAGGATGAATATACACCATGTATAGTTTGGAACCAAAAAAGGAAGGTTGGACAGCTGATTGTGTTAGGTGTGACATTAGATTGTGTTAGATGGAACACTAGATTGTGCTTGGTGTGACATTCAATTGTGTTGGATGGAACACTAGATTCTGTTAGGTATGATGGCTGACCAAGTAATGTGTGTCTAAATGCACCCACTGAGGCTAGACCTGTACTTGTGAGATTTCCCAAGATGTCCTCAAACAGGATTCACTACATTGTGTTTTATGTGATACTTGTTTTTGTTTTATATTACATGCCTTACCACTAAATTGTTGAATGGGAAATTCAAATGTTTTTAAAATATGAGCACATTATATAGTGTTTATTGTACCACCTCAATCATCTTAAAAAAGTTTTTTAAATGTGATTTGCCCTGTAGCAGTAAGTTATATATTAGTGTAATTCTAAGATAAGAGTCTGCCACACTGTGTTTGTTGTGACACCTGATTGTGTTTGCTGCACCATTTGATTGTGTTTGTTGTGCCTATAGATTGCGTTTGTTGTGATACAGCACAATGCGAGTGTACCTGAAGTTGTGTGATATCCCAGTGAATTCCCAGCACAGAATGTGTTTCTTCTCCACGCTCCACAGACTCCAGTAGATCTACCACCTGTGAACACTCCTGTATCCTGTGGTACAACTAGAATATACAGATATGTATATTAAATTATCTTTTTTCTCATGTCTTTCACATTTCATCTGGTGAGGCTAAAATTCACTTTCAGATATATTAATATCTAAGTTTTCACTATCTGATGTTATTTTCACTTTCCATATCTTACCTGTTCATTTTTTGTAAAGAAATAGTCTTAATTCCTTCTCCCATTTCTGATATATCATGCTCTAACCCATAAAACTGAAGTTTGCTTTCACATTTTATCTACTTTTTCTTACCTGAGTTACTTTCACTTTGCATTTCTTACAAGTACCTGTTTATTTCTGATATAGTAATCATCTTCTTTCTCCTGTCTCTCATATTTCACTCACACCTCAGTGAAGCTAAAGGTACTTTCAGTTTTTATCTAATCTTTTCCTTCTTTCCTTACACAAGTTACTTTCACTTTGCATTTCTTACAAGTACCTGTTTATTTCTGATATGGAAATCATCTTCTTTCTCCTGTCTCTCATATTTCACCCACTCCTCAGTGAAGCTGTGATCCCTGTGGAGGCGGTGGTGGTGGTTCTTGTGGTTGTGGTGGAGGTGTTCTTCTATTAATTTGAGCACAAAGGTCATGGAGGCAGAGCCGTCTCTGGAATAAATGTATTTATACAGAGTGTATGTATGTCAACAATATAGAATATGTTTCATTTTTCTTTTTACTTTTTTTTTTATTCATTCACTGATTATTATTAATATTGTCTTATTATGATTATTATTGTCACTGTTATTATTATTATTATTTCAGCACATTTACTATTATTCCATCACCAAACTTTTCTGGAGTATTTATATCCCACCACTGCTCACAAGATGTTAAACATTTATTTAAATTTTTTTATCCAAAAATTATCTTGAAAGTGGCTGGTGAAGAGCTTGGGTTATGCAAATATTAAATAATATAACTGAGATGAAAAATGCACACATGCCAAAAAGTGAATAAAAATTATACATGGAAAATGTAAGTGCCATGTGATATGAAAAATGTTACTTTTTGTATGACCCCATAATACACTCTACCTCAGATCTTCTAGCAAATACAAAATTGTACAAAAGCCTTGTATACAATTTCTGTAACCCCTAGAAGACCTATGCTATAGAGAGTAACCCTCCAGTGAAAAATTCATCCATCATTCCAAACTCACCTGTGTTCTATGGCGGCTACTACAAAGCCCTGTGAGGCGAGATCACTACACAGCGTAGTATACGTAGTCCTATTACCACCAAGACCATGAGAAAAGACAATCACAGGAAACTTTTGGCCATTATTTAGAACAGGTGCTTGCCACAGGGCTGGTACGTAGATGTCACCTGCAGGGAAGAAGAATGGACACAACTTAGAAGTGGTATACTGTAACTGATGTGAAGAAATAAACTTATTTACAAATAGTAAATTATGTGGCGGTAGCAATAATTTCCCAATATCCAATATCAACTAAACTACACATAGAAACTAAACTAAAGAACATCTAATATTCATATTTTTTCCCATTTTTTTATATGGCACACATATATCTTCACATGCATTGAATGTACTGCAAATAGAAAAAAAGGTAGGTAGGAAAAAAAATTAATAAGACGGGTATCCCACAGTGTAGAGCTGCTTTTCACACGAAGCAGTGCAGTTTGACTGGTCCTAACACTCTATGGGTTGTATTACGCTCTTTCACAAGCCTCAGTGCATGAATAAAAATTCATCCATTGAACTGGCTGTGTACTAGCAAAGGGGAGAACACAGGGGGAGTGGGTGGTTAAATATGTTTTAACCAGGGAATTAAATTGTCAGTTTATCTAACTGGTGCAAAACAGAAAACTGTATCACTAGATGTGAAAAGAACCTGCATTATTCATTTAATAGTGCATAAAAGAGCTCAAGGCAAAACAAGATGGTGGAAAGAGAAATACCACAGGCATCTCACTCAGCATGCAGTAGCAGAAGCTGCTCCTGGTGCATTATAGATAATTTTAGAGTTCACTGTCTGTGATATCACATCATGTTGTTAGATGTCTATAGCAGTCATATTTACATACATCATACTGAGCATATCAATACACTGATCATAGTATAATAGGGTAATTTTTGCTGCTCATTCAGTGTGGCATTTATAGAATGTGTATATATTATCTGTTATCAGTTGTCAGGGAGAAGTTTATCAAGTAAATTGACACATTCTACTGTCTGTCTGTCTGCCTTCCTGACTGTATGTCTTCTCGTTCATTTACTAGTACTAGTACTCAAATATTATTTCAGTTTGAGGAATAAATCTTTTCCATGTACATGCACTGCACCCAATACAACTTATGTAATTCATTTCAGTCACTTTTTATGAGAAGTAAACAGTGTTCTCACAATCATCAAGTGACTCCATTCAACAAACTGATACTTCAACAAATAAAGGTAGAGCTTGCAAAACAAATAGAAAGGAAAACATGTCTGTACTCAGCCTTTACAATAAAGAAATGGTAGAGAATATTTGATCTAGAAATTGGCCTGGGGCAAAAAATATGTATAGTTCTGGGGTAAATGTTTCACAGAAGATTGTCAGCCTAAAAATTTGTCTAACTTTTAGACCACTACTTCAATATATATTTTGACCTAAGTTAATGTCAAGCTTAAAACAGTATTAGTTTTATTACATGAAGTAATCTATCCATTTTATATGAGGACAATCATGACTAATGTTTCAGAATAAAACTCATGGTGGACAATTTTCTGTTGTCTGTCATATGACAATTAACAGTGACAATTTGTTCCTTGTAGAAATCTTTGTGAGAGAGACGAAATGTCCGAAGTCATAACATCTGTACATTCTGTCAAATATGTGATCTATTTAAATAAAATTTCTCCTTTCCTAAATAGTTTAATTGTTTTTAACTAAAACTGGACAAAACAAAATACCAGTATACACAATTTCACCCCATTTCCATAGATTCTTAGATCGATCTATCCCTGTGGGGAGTCTCACTTGATTACTGTCAGCTTGGCCGGCTTAAGCATCTGTCCTGCCTACTAAAAGCTGTAAGGGGGTAATTAACTCTGGTGCCCGCTTGGCTGACTGCAATTTAGCGTGAACCCCCAGGGAGTTAGGTCGATCTAAATCTTAATCTCTAGATCGATCTAAATCTCTGGGAAAGCACCCTTTGACTTGCATCTACTGACATAATATTTAAACCAATTTTTGGGCAAATATATGTCTCTTGTGATACGGCCCCTTGGTATCCATCCAGCAGTACTATATCAACAGAGACTGTATTTGCTGTAGTGGGAGAGTGAGGGGGGACTCAGAGCTGTGTGGTGAACCCCACTTCACATACCAGAGCTGTGCTTAGACAAAACAAATATCAGCACTATGTGGTTAATTACCATTCCTGTCTGGTTGGGTGTGCTGCACTGTTAATTTTCAAGAGCCTTTTTTTACTTTCCTTTTTCTATTAACACTGTTGCAAATATAATTCTGTATGTCTTTCTGTGTATGGGTATGTATTGGTATGAGAGAGAGAGGGGATATAAGATAGAGAGAGAAATAAAGAGAGAGAGAGAGAGAGAGAGAGAGAGAGAGAGGAATATGAGAGAGAGAGAGAGAAAGAGAGAAAGCTAGGGCATGTGTCTGTGTATTTGTGTGTACTGTATGTGTCTGAGAGAGAGAGAGAGAGAGCAAATAGACACTCAGGTTTCCATGGGCCATAAGTCAAGAAAGAGTGAGAGACAGGCAGTTTGGGGGGGAGGGGGGCTGAATTAACATACTTATACAGGAGTCCAGCTACTTATCTTCTGCACTAATAACAACAGACCATTCATCAACTGAACATTTCTACATCATATCAGACATGCCATACTCCAGCTGTGGGCATCTAAGTTCACTGTAAGTTCATATCACTTCAAAGACATTCCATCAGTCTGCTGATGACAATGACACTTTATATTACTGGGCTGTAGTCAGCAATGCGAATGGGGGTGGGGTTTCTTTTGCAGAAAATGTGGACCTTTAACTCTCTTAGTTGACCCAACAGGAGAAATGGCTTTAAACCTAGTTCACATTTTTACTCAGAAGGGACATTTTTGACCCCCTCATGATGGCCTCATCCCATCCCTTTTGGACCCCCCCCCCCACCTACACATGACAGTTCTTCTAAATGTTACAGAGATGTGACATATTTCCCTCTCCTCACCAATTTATGACTTGTTAAACATAGTAAAACTCGAACACAAACAGACAATCCCCTGCATGAAATTCCTGGGTAGCTTAATGTGAAATTTTCATGACTGAAATGTTGAAAATCTCATCCGTATTATGATACAAACTTAAGGTAATATCTAATCTTATTAAAGGTGAGTTGCGGTGTAGCTTACAGTAATAAGACTCCATCTTTTCAATGGGGAATAATTATCAATTTTTCAGATACATAATTTTAGAAACATTAAAATTAATATGTTTCTGTGAGGCAATTGTGGTACATTTTATGTATAGA